>CM026392.1:59236241-59260079 GCA_014843695.1 Archivesica marissinica
GCTATATAGTCACATACCCCACACATAGCTATATAGTCACATACCCCACACATAGCTATATAGTCACATACCCCACACATAGCTATATAGTCACATACCCCACACATAGCTATATAGTCACATACCCCACACATAGCTATATAGTCACATACCCCACACATAGCTATATAGTCACATACCCCACACATAGCTATATAGACACATACCCCACACATAGCTATATAGTCACATACCCCACACATAGCTATATAGTCACATACCCCACACATAGCTATATAGTCGCATACCCCACACACAGCTCACATACCCCACACATAGCTATATAGTCACATACCCCACACATAGCTATATAGTCACATACCCCACACATAGCTATATAGTCACATACCCCACACATAGCTATATAGTCACATACCCCACACATAGCTATATAGTCACATACCCCACACATAGCTATATAGTCACATACCCCACACATAGCTATATAGTCACATACCCCACACATAGCTATATTGTCCCATACCCCACACATAGCTATATAGTCACATACCCCACACATAGCTATATAGTCACATACCCCACACATAGCTATATAGTCACATACCCCACACATAGCTATATAGTCACATACCCCACACATAGCTATATAGTCACATACCCCACACATAGCTATATAGTCACATACCCCACACATAGCTATATAGTCACATACCCCACACATAGCTATATATAGTCACATACCCCACACATAGCTATATATAGATGCATACCCCACACATAGCTATGTAGTCACATACCCCACACATAGCTATATAGTCACATACCCCACACATAGCTATATATAGTCACATACCCCACACATAGCTATATAGACGCATACCCCATACATAGCTATGTAGTCACATACCCCAGACATAGCTATATAGTCACATACCCCACACATAGCTATATAGTCACATACCCCACACATAGCTATATAGTCACATACACCACACATAGCTATATAGTCACATACCCCACATATAGCTATATAGTCACATACCCCACACATAGCTATATATAGTCACATACCCCACACATAGCTATATAGTCGCATACCCCACACATAGCTATATAGTCACATACCCCACACATAGCTATATAGTCACATACCCCACACATAGCTATATAGGCACATACCCCACATATAGCTATATAGTCGCATACCCCACACACAGCTCACATACCCCACACATAGCTATATAGTCACATACCCCACACATAGCTATATAGTCACATACCCCACACATAGCTATATAGTCACATACCCCACACATAGCTATATAGTCACATACCCCACACATAGCTATATAGTCACATACCCCACACATAGCTCACATACCCCACACATAGCTATATAGTCACATACCCCACACATAGCTATATAGTCACATACCCCACACATAGCTATATAGTCGCATACCCCACACATAGCTATATAGTCACATACCCCACACATAGCTATATAGTCACATACCCCACACATAGCTATATAGTCACATACCCCACACATAGCTATATATAGTCACATACCCCACACATAGCTATATATAGACGCATACCCCACACATAGCTATGTAGTCACATACCCCACACATAGCTATATAGTCACATACCCCACACATAGCTATATAGTCACATACCCCACACATAGCTATATAGTCACATACCCCACACATAGCTATATAGTCACATACCCCACACATAGCTATATAGTCACATACCCCACACATAGCTATATAGTCACATACCCCACACATAGCTATATAGTCACATACCCCACACATAGCTATATAGTCACATACCCCACACATAGCTATATAGTCACATACCCCACACATAGCTATATAGTCACATACCCCACACATAGCTATATAGTCACATACCCCACACATAGCTATATAGTCACATACCCCACACATAGCTATATAGTCACATACCCCACACATAGCTATATAGTCACATACCCCACACATAGCTATATAGTCACATACCCCACACATAGCTATATAGTCACATACCCCACACATAGCTATATAGTCACATACCCCACACATAGCTATATAGTCACATACCCCACACATAGCTATATAGTCACATACCCCACACATAGCTATATAGTCACATACCCCACACATAGCTATATAGTCACATACCCCACACATAGCTATATAGTCACATACCCCACACATAGCTATATAGTCACATACCCCACACATAGCTATATAGTCACATACCCCACACATAGCTATATAGTCACATACCCCACACATAGCTATATAGTCACATACCCCACACATAGCTATATAGTCACATACCCACACATAGCTATCACATACCCCACACATAGCATATAGTCACTACCCCACACATAGCTATATAGTCACATACCCCACACAGCTATATAGTCACATACCCCACACATAGCTATATAGTCATATACCCCACACATAGCTATATAGTCACATACCCCACACATAGCTATATAGTCACATACCCCACACATAGCTCACATACCCCACACATAGCTATATAGTCACATACCCCACACATAGCTCACATACCCCACACATAGCTATATAGTCACATACCCCACACATAGCTATATAGTCACATACCCCACACATAGCTATATAGTTGCATACCCCACACACAGCTTAAATACCCCACACATAGCTATATAGTCACATACCCCACACATAGCTATATAGTCACATACCCCACACATAGCTATATAGTCACATACCCACACATAGCTATATACCATACCCCACACATAGCTATATAGTCACATACCCCACACATAGCTATATAGTCACATACCCCACACATAGCTATATAGTCACATACCCCACACATAGCTATATAGTCACATACCCCACACATAGCTATATAGTCACATACCCCACACATAGCTCACATACCCCACACATAGCTATATAGTCACATACCCCACACATAGCTATATAGTCACATACCCCACACATAGCTATATAGTCACATACCCCACACATAGCTATATAGTCACATACCCCACACATAGCTATATAGTCACATACCCCACACATAGCTATATAGTCACATACCCCACACATAGCTATATAGTCACATACCCCACACATAGCTATATAGTCACATACCCCACACATAGCTATATAGTCACTATAGTTATATAGTCACAGTCCCCCTCTGCCTAGTCCCCCACTGCCCTGTCCCCCACTGCCCGGTCCCCCACTGCCCAGTCCCCCACTGCACAATCCTCCACTGCACAATCCCCCACTGCACATTCCCCCTCTGCCCAGTCCCCCACTGCAGTCCCCCACTGCCTTTCCCCACTGCACAGTCTCCCACTGCCCAGTCCCCCACTGCACAGTCCCCCACTGCACAGTCCCCCACTGCCCAGTCCCCACTGCCCAGTCCCCCATGCCCAGTCCCCCACTGCACAGTCCCCCACTGCCCTGTCCCCCTGCCCAGTCCCCCACTGCACAGTCCCCCACTGCCCAGTCCCCCACTGCCCAGTCCCCCACTGCACAGTCCCCCACTGCCCAGTCCCCCACTGCACAGTCCCCCACTGCCAAGTCCCCCAGCGTACCGGTATCTAATGCAACTATCACCTGATTGGTTCAGTAGCAGAATATACAGGTATGAATTGATCCCACAAATTGTCGATCTGCGCGCGCGCGAAATACCATTTCATGTTCAGCTGCGCGCGCGCCAATTAGCGTGTTACTGACGATCTGCGCGCGCTCAAAATGTTGTTTTTTGGTTTAGCTGCGCGCGCGCAAATAAGCTCGTTGTTGTCGATCTGCGCGCGCGCGAAATACCATTTCATGTTCAGCTGCGCGCGCGCCAATTAGCGTGTTACTGACGATCTGCGCGCGCTCAAAATGTTGTTTTTTGGTTTAGCTGCGCGCGCGCAAATAAGCTCGTTGTTGTCGATCTGCGCGCGCGCGAAATACCATTTCATGTTCAGCTGCGCGCGCGCCAATTAGCGTGTTACTGACGATCTGCGCGCGCTCAAAATGTTGTTTTTTGGTTTAGCTGCGCGCGCGCAAATAAGCTCGTTGTTGTCGATCTGCGCGCGCGCGAAATACCATTTCATGTTCAGCTGCGCGCGCGCCAATTAGCGTGTTACTGACGATCTGCGCGCGCTCAAAATGTTGTTTTTTGGTTTAGCTGCGCGCGCGCAAATAAGCTCGTTGTTGTCGATCTGCGCGCCCTTCAAAAATAAATTTAGCTCGTTACTGACGATCTGCGCGCGCTCAAAATGTTGTTTTTTGGTTTAGCTGCGTGATTCGTTTTTGCTGGGTAGATAATACCGTATAATGCTTGTATAGAGGATGTTGTTGCAGACGTATGTTACTTTATTCTATATTTAACATCTATTAAGCAGCCACCTGTGCTAAGCAGCCACTTTCTGTGATTTCCTTAGCTGGCCTCTTAATACAGGTTTGACTGTGTATCGAGGACAGCAGGTGCAGGAACATACCAGCCCGATCCCCATTTCAGAAATAGTTTATTCAAAATTATATACATGTATGAAATGAGTAACGGCATATTTACTGTTTCCTTAAACAAAATTGAAAGTAATGTGATAGCATATTGTATACTATATATAGACTCAGTGAGATATAGCATACTGTATAGACTCAGTGAGATATAGCATATAGTATAGACTCAGTGAGATATAGCACATAGTATAAACTCAGTGAGATATAGCATATAGTATAGACTCAGTGAGATATAGCATATAGTATAGACTCAGTGAGATATAGCATATAGTATAAACTCAGTGAGATATAGCATATATAGTATAGGCTCAGTGAGATATAGCATATATAGTATAGACTCGGTGAGATATAGCATATATAGTATAAACTCAGTGAGATATAACATATATAATATAGACTCAGTGAGATATAACGGTCCATAAGATGTCGTGTTAAATCACATGTGGCCCTCATTCTAACGGAAACGAAGCTGTAATTAACAAAGTCCGTTATGCATCGTGTCACCGACCCAAGTAATAAAACAAATATATTTTATGACCATAATTAACGTACCCCAGTAGTTTCAACATTGACACAATACATTGATAATTATGTTTCCGGCGGAATTGGGGCCAGTTATGGCACTTTCAATGACTGGTTCTACAGGAAATGGGTCGACACGGGTAATTCAACACATCACTTTATAGATCTTGTTATCATTACACATCCACATGTATTAATATGTCACGGTTAATGATTTTATACCTGATCAACCCAATAATCAATATTGACATAACATGAATACAATATACAATACAATACAAATATTTTATTCAGCATTAAACATTTCATATTAATGTTTACAAACATATAATATATAATACAGTGTGAACACAAGTTTTTTCAATAAAACGGTTATGTGATGAAGTTCTAAATCATTTTTGTAGATATGTATCGATTATCCGTTGCTTAATAATGTCCAGAGGGATGTCATGGGTGAACTGTTCATTCCAGATATTGTTAAATCCGTGATCTGATAGTATTTTTTTTATTTCAAACGCCCAATTTTTTCGGTTATTAAGTAGTTTAATTTTTCGATAGATATGGAGCGGTAATCGACCTAATTCTCCGTATAGCGCAGTTAAATTTGTTGATTTTTTTACTCCGAGAATTCTGGGCAAGAATTTTGTATAGACAAGTTCGATGTCCGTGGCTTTATGTGTTCCCCATATTTCGGCTCTAAAATTGAGGATCGAACTTACTAAAGAATCAAATAGCTTTATTTTTTGCGAAGTTGGTAAACACACACTTAGATCAATGCAACCCATGTAGCCCTCTAAAAATATTCTTATTGTAATTTTAATTCTTTATTAATTATGTTTAGATTGTTTAATCTTCTTAGAAAATAATTTAGTCGCCCAAATGCATTTATGCGGTGAACACGATGTTTCCAAATGAATTTATGGGTGAACACAATCTAGATAATTTATATGATTTACGGATGTTTCGTCAACCTACAATTTCGTCAAACTGGTGTTATGTACTACCTGGACTGGATGTTTCGTCTGATATACAGTATATCACACATTTTAATAAAACATAATTATTTCAGAATAGTCAATAAGAGTATTTTAAATCATTTTATCACAAAACAAACAAAAATGGAGGAAATAAAAGTATCTATCTCTATCTATCTACCAATCCAATCATAATTGTATTTTTAATAATAGGCATAATTGCTTTGTTTGTGTTTCGTCTATTAATTTATATAGTAGTTTGTTCTGTAAGGCATATGTGATAAAACACCTCCGCGACCACAATAGTAAACTACTATACAAATACGGATATGACGTGTTCGCACTTTCAGCACAGAAAACTTAAAACAATTTAAGTATGATTCAACTTAAACCCAATCCACTCATTTCAGTACACAAATTGTGTCCAACTTTCCGCCTTTTGTCCATATTCTTTACTGCCAAAAACAATTTAACATGAAACATGAAGTTTTCAGCCGACATGTAAGAAAGTTGTCCGGACATCCGCTTCAGACCACTGTTCGCCTGTTCGTTGATCTGACTGTTTATTGCGTTGATCTCCATGTTAGAAGAATAGTTGTCCAAACAATATCCCTCGCTACACCCAACGTGGCACTTCCAGTGAAAGCGGTCTACAAAGAACCGTGTCTGTTTGAAGAAATCGGGCTCCCGATTAAGGCAAAATGAGTGTAGTTGACAGGCGTTGTCATAAATGACTTGCTGAGGTGGGATTGAAAATCTTGTTTTGAAGATATTGAACGGGTGACGTGGCGACTCATAGCTAGTCATAGCTTCAAACCCATAGCAGACCCCATGCGGACAGAATATGGTAAAAATACCAGGCGATAAGGAGGGGTGACCATATGATTCTTTGCGGCATGCTGATTCTTCAACGTTGTTTTTGTCTCTTAGTTTCTTGTCTGCAGCGTATGTCCTGTGAATTCTTTTGCGGCTCAGGTTTGGAAAGACAGACAGTATGTCTTCGCTCAGCTCTGATTTACCCGGCTCTGGTTGCGGTGCGTCCTGAAATGGGGCCACCACACGTGCTAAGGCTGCCTTGAGGACGCCCCTTGCCTCCACACTGATGGAATCTGTCTGCCACAGATTAACCAGCCACCTGGTGGTGACTGGAGCTACACTTTGTAGGTATGTCAGGTCTTCGCTGCTTCGGCTGTCATAAAGATTCACATCGTTATCACATATGTCATGTAACAGCGACAGTGCACGTTCGTCGCCGGCAACTTGGATCATTCCGCAAACAGGTCCATTCCTGGATAGCTCATAGAGGAACTCCTGGTGTTCTCTGGGCACTCTGTTTGATTCAGCTGTTTTCGATGGACAGACTTTCTTCAAGAAGACCGCTAGAGATGGAACCTCTCTCTCCAGGGACTTGAGAAGTTCAGTAAACTCTTGTTTTGTCAGCCCTGGCGTGGTGGTTTTCCGTCGGCGCCCCTTGGTTCCCTTCTTGATACTGATCCCTGAAATTTTGCCAAGCAGTTCGCGAATACGTGGTTTAGTGATAAATACGCGACCCTTGTGTTCCGATCCCTTGATTGGACTGTCGCTGTCGCCTGCTTTATGTTTCACAAATGTCGGAAGAAGGTCTTTTCTGAATCCTAGAAACGTTGCGTCACAAACTATCGTCTTTGGTTCATGTCCACAGACAGCACAATTAAACACTAATCCATAATCAACGTCAAGCAAACGCGAGAAACTATTCCAGGCCCGGCGCATCGTTTGATATTGAATAACATCAGTTTTACTGAGAGCGTCGTACGTCCTGACGTAAGACCTGTGAGCCGCAGCCAGAGGATTTCGTCCTGTGAAGTAGACAAAAACCACATATATATCACCCCATAGTAATTGCATTTAAAAACATATATTGCAATAATTTATTGTTTTATTGTAGTACAACATACTATATTGGCGCAATTTTGGATACGGATATAGAACGATTGATCACGTGTTACGCTATACATGTACATTTTTGTTGAACATATATAATTATTGTGCATTTATACCTATATAATTAGCTCTCCAGTGTCACGTAAAACTTTTACTAGATTTCGCCTGTCTTCTCGTTATGCTCCGAGAGTCCAAAGAGACCTAAGATTATGTAAGCATTGTAATATGTCTCAAATTGAGGATGAATATATATCATTTTGTACTTGTGTGCCCCAAATGCGGAACATTACAATAATATACGGGACCCTAAATTGTCCACAAATTCATGCTGGATATGGAATAAATTATTATAAGGTGGCATATTGTACATCTAAAACCCTTCCACGGCCTATTCCTGCTACACAACCAACCCAATCAATACACGGTCAAGATTGTTTATTGCTCGTTAGTGGGATATGAATGACACGATGTGAGAAGATAATTGGGCAAGTATGCTCGATCAATTAGTTAAGAAAACACCTGGCATGTATATTTGAAGTGTGCCGTGGATACAACAAATTAACAACAATTACGGCACAATTTTGATGATAAAGACACCGACCTGAATGTTTACAGCACTCGACAAATTCGGCCGTTTTGATTTTGATCAGCTGTTAATTACGCTAGTTTGCTGTTTTGCAAACGTGCCCGGTGAAAAATCACAACGTTTCTTGTAAAACAATATTACCGTAACAACCCTAGCATGTTTAAATGTATACAATTACTCAAGTCCGAAAATAAGCATACACTATGTAAACTCGCAATTTTTTACAAACGAGCCATTGAAGAAAGAATTATGATTATGAACATAACACTTTATTATTATTTTATTTTTATTATTATTATCACACCTTCGATCATGAAGTGCATATACTCGAACAGCAAGCCATAGTAAAGCATCTCGCGGTTGTTTAAGTTGAACAGCAAGTCCGTCTGGCCATCGTAGTGGAGCTTACAGTCACAGCTGGAGCCAACTGTTCGTCTGTAGTAGACACACCTCTCGGAACCGTCCGGTGTTCTGGAGATGGTTGTGGTACCCTTGTATATCTTGACACCACGATGGGAAATCCACTTCTCGACAACGGGGTCTGCGGCGCTCCATTTGTGACCATGGTGACATGTACCAGAGGAAACAGGAACCAAGTGTGTTGGGAAAGTGCGGCTTCCCGAGTTCAGTTCATCATGTACTTGTTTGAGGTGGTCTGGTAATGGATAAGGAATGGGGGTAGTCGATACACAGGTGTAATCACACGCCGGGCCTTCCTCGTTATTCTCCGACGATTCCTCCGGTGACAAGTCTTGTTTAGAACACCAGTCACGATATATGTGAACGTGTGAACAATAGGTCGTTGGACCAGAAGCTGTACACGAGCGACAAACAAGGCGCCGCTTTCGATTATACTTGTCCGTAGTCACGATACCATAGTTATCGCCGTCAAAGACTGCAGCCAGAAGGGGGGCGCTACTCAATTGATCAACCGGTGTATCGTCGTCATCGACGTCACTGTCAGCATCACTGTCATCGGCGTTGAATGAATCAGTGATCCCCAGGTGCATGCAGACATATGAATGAATACAGTACTTCTCCTCTTCTCGTGATAAGAAATCCTCTAGATTTTCGGTAACTGTCTTGTTCAAGTTTAATAATCGTTGTCGCTGCTCAACTGCATCATTACAATTACAAGCAAACAAGTGTCCAATTTTAGCTGACACAAACGTGACACATTGTACTAGGCAAAAATGGTGCAACAACGACCCGTCTTTGGTACAATCTTGGATAGCGATGGTCCGTCCTTTCCCAAGTACAAACCAGCGAGACGACGATTTTATTTTATCCAAGTAAATGTGCTTTCTAGATAACCGACCGACGTTTAAACTATGTGGAGTAACAGTGTTCCCATTTGATTCAAGAATATATGTTGTCAAGCCTTTACTTTTAGTACGAGACTTGATGCATGCCTCATGTGCCTGGTCTTTGGTCACTTGTCGTGTCTGCCTCGTTGGCTTTGATGATACAGACCGGGGCTGCACTAATCCAGAGCTCCGTTTGGCACTTGTACGAAAAGCTTGCATACCGGTAAATATATCTTTCCTGATGACTGAATGAATGAATAAATAACCGTTAACATTAAGATGAACGTAGTACTTTGTCAGCTTCCCAACATTTAAATACACAAAGACAAAGATCTACGACATCACCATGTGTGCAACAGTTAGACGAGTAGTAATTATGTAGCTTAATTTCTTCTACCCATTGGCTGATGAAAATGCCCTTGAAAGCGATACTGGATAATCCAAGGTCGACTATTTAATCCACTGGCCAATCAGCGAGGACGTGGGCGGGGTTCTGCCTCTGGGGTCGCACGGCATAAAATTGGAATGGGTGGTGCGTTTCCTTGATTGGTCACGGTCCCCTGCCGATAAAAAAAGGTTATCAGTGTGTGTGGGGGGGGGGGGGTAGAGGCGGCTCAGGGAAGAATAAAAAGATATGTGTTACGCTAGTAACTTCACTTCAGTAAAGGCGAATCAATCAACCACATCGAGAGTATATCGGATTATTTTAAAAAGGCGTTTCAATTGACAGTGAGTTAGACTTAGTACCGAGAACAGCGTTTCACAGCAATTTCTATTATTAGTGTCAGCATGGACTGTAGAACGTACAGTCGATCTGTGAAACAACTCTTAAAATACGCCACTCGGCTTAGCAATGCCGGACATCACTGTGCCGTCGTCTACAGCACTCGCAACGGAATACTCAAGAACTTCGGACAAGTCCAGTTGGCTGAGAAGATGGCCGAGGCCGTCAAAGATATATTACATGAGGTCCCTGTACAGGCGGCACCAGAGGAGGTAAAGGTGATTATACCGTTTCTTGACAGACCTCTCAGCGACATGTCTGTCATGGACTGCCGGACAACGATCCCTCAGATGATGAAGGCAGTCAACAACGGTCATCACGGATGGGGCAAAGATGAATGTCGTCCAAGGTGGTGGCCGGACAACGTCCCCTTCAAGAATCCGAAACAGCGCCCCAACGGATTTATCGGTTCATCCGTGGATTGGAAGAATGCTTTGAAACAAGTTATCAGCGCATGTCTGTCGCATTACGGGTACGATCCTGCGATCCACCACCGGGGATACAACGATGAAGCTCACGAGGATGGTGATGAGAGTGACAGCTCAGACTCCGGTGACGGCGATGGTAACAGGGACGACTCCGGCCATGATGCTGCGCGTGAAGACGCCGCAGTTGTCGCTGTAGAAGAGGGACGTCGTCGTGTAAGCATAGCAGACATCAACAGGGACCAGCAAGCTGTAGCTGACCAGGCACAGGTAACTTGCATATAATATGTATAAGATTTTACCGAAACTGTAGGTTTCACGCTGCTCAATAAGTCCAATAGTAACATTGTTATTGCCGGGTACTTTATTAATTATCGTAGAAGCAAAAAAAAATTCATATTTTTAAGCGTCAGAAGATTTGGCATAGACAAACAAACATATATAGGAATCGAATATTAAAACTACCTTTATTTTATACCTATACTTTAATAGTATATATTCACTGTTATTATATATTTGCTTTTATTTTCAGGGTTTACGCGCTACTCCGGCTCCCGATGTACTGCCCATGCTAGAGGGGGAATCGGGCGAGGGTAGCGGAGACGAAGTCTCTCCCTTTCAGCCTCCGCGCTTCTCAACCTCTTGCAGGGCTCCCGCTGATGACGTCATGCGTAACCTGGGGACAGGCCGTCACGTGCTAACTCCGAGACAACTCTACGGAGTCGTGGACAGGACGGATGACATTCCCGGTAATGTTGCGGCGCCAGGACTCCGTATAATGCCCGATCCAGAGCGCACCCCACGATCCAGCAGACCAACACCACAGGCCCAGCCACGCAGGATCCGCAAGGCTCGTGTACTATTTACGCCCAGTGACTTTAATTAAGAGATTAGGCTAGCACACAGATCGTGGATGTGTATAATAAATATCTGCTCGATTTCTAAAGACTCTGATAGCCTGTCTAGCTTCCACATGTCGTTAGGTGCTAGACTTCACATGGTAACATTTTACAGAATTGTCTATGTTTTGTGTTTTTCAAGTGACGTATTTACCAAAAAATGTAATACACATGTTTCCATATAAAACCTACCTGTTGATGTGTGTTTTTATTCACGTTTGTCGTCTGATAATGAAATTGGAACATCGGTCTACAATTTTAATTAGTATCTTAGAATAAGCCCATTAATCAGATTAATCAGTCCCCCTCCCCGGCTACTCTAAATAGAAAGGTGAATGTATAACAAATCCGTGTTAAGGGTTATGGGGGGTGAAAAGGTGGCATTAATGGGGTTATAAACGGGTAAAAATATTTACCTTTGAATTTTGTTTAAAATGCATACAAAATTTTGCTTTTCAATTTTACCTGTAAAAATGGGGTAAATCCGTGGTGGAATTATCTTGGCAATGGGGTTAATTTGGATGCGACAAAAACCCTTTGTAAATGGGGTTTATTGTGACATCATTTTCGCAGATGGGGATTACTTTCCCCCGGTTGTCGCCATATTCTACGCGCGCACATTACCCACTTGTTGCCGTTATGCGCGCGCGCAAATTAACCACTTTTGGGCGTAATGCGCGCGCGCAAATTAACCACTTTTGGGTGTAATGCGCGCGCGCAGATTAACCAGTTATGGGTGTATTGCGCGCGCACAGATTAACCACTTTTGGGCGTAATGCGCGCGCGCAAATTAACCACTTTTGGGCGTAATGCGCGCGCGCAGATTAACCAGTTCTGGGTGTATTGCGCGCGCGCAGATTAACCACTTTTGGGCGTAATGCGCGTGCGCAGATTAACCAGTTCTGGGTGTATTGCGCGCGCGCAGATTAACCAGTCTGGGCATATTGCGCGCGCGCAGGGCGACCAATTATGGTCTCGATTCATAGCTCAAATGTTTGCGGGTTCAAAACCACAAAACTTTTTTATGTTTGTTTTTAAGACACTATGGTACACTATAAGCTTGACACTATACATAAACACTTGTTTACACCATTCCAAGCAAGTTCAAGAATGACACCCCGTCACTATCAAAGCTATATATTGAAAGATAACCAGGTAGCAAATGTAAAGAAACCATGTGCTACACATTCAATGGCGGCCGTAATATACCGGTATCTAGACTTATTTGTAAAGCCACTATTTTAATTCTCTGCAGTAATCAATTGTCTATCAAACGATAGTGGCCGGGACGTCTCGTCTGTTTGCACTCAAAATTAAAATAAATAAACAAATTTCCTGCGATTTCTCATCTTGGCCATCCTACTATATAATATTGCTCTAACGAATACATATCTATATGCCCAACGACTACATGTCTATATGCTCAATGAATACATATCTATATGCCCAATGAATACATATCTATATGCCCAATGAATACATATCTATATGCCCAATGAATACATATCTATATGCCCAACGACTACATATCTATATGCCCAACGACTACATATCTATATGCCCAACAAATACATATCTATGTGCCCAATGAATACATATCTATATGCCCAACGACTACATGTCTATGTGCCCAATGAATACATATCTATATGCCCAATGAATACATATCTATATGCCCAATGAATACATATCTATATGCCCAATGAATACATATCTATATGCCCAATGACTACATGTCTATATGCCCAATGAATACATATCTATACAATGAATACATATCTATATGCCCAATGAATACATATCTATATACCCAACGAATACATATCTATATGCCCAATGACTACATGTCTATATGCCCAATGAATACATATCTATACAATGAATACATATCTATATGCCCAATGAATACATATCTATATACCCAACGAATACATATCTATATGCCCAATGACTACATGTCTATATGCCCAATGAATACATATCTATACAATGAATACATATCTATATGCCCAATGAATACATATCTATATACCCAACGAATACATATCTATATGCCCAATGACTACATGTCTATATGCCCAATGAATACATATCTATACAATGAATACATATCTATATGCCCAATGAATACCTATCTATATGCCCAATGAATACATATCTATATGCCCAAGGAATACATATTTATATGCCCAATGAATACATATCTATATGCCCAATGAATACATATCTATATGCCCAATGAATACATATCTATATGCCCAACGACTACATATCTATATGCCCAACGAATACATATCTATGTGCCCAACGAATACATATCTATATGCCCAACGACTACATGTCTATGTGCCTAATGAATACATATCTATATGCCCAATGAATACATATCTATATGCCCAATGAATACATATCTATATGCCCAATGAATACATATCTATATACCCAACGAATACATATCTATATGCCCAATGACTACATGTCTATATGCCCAATGAATACATATCTATATGCCCAACGAATACATATTTATATGCCCAAGGAATACATATCTATATGCCCAATGAATACATATCTATATGCCCAATGAATACATATCTATATGCCCAAGGAATACATATTTATATGCCCAATGAATACATATCTATATGCCCAACGAATACATATCTATATGCCCAATGAATACATATCTATATGCCCAATGACTACATGTCTATATGCCCAACGAATACATGTCTATATGCCCAACGAATACATATCTATATGCTCAAGGAATACATATTTATATGCCCAATGAATACATATCTATATGCCCAACAAATACATATCTATATGCCCAAAGACTACATATCTATATGCCCAACGACTACATGTCTATGTGCCCAATGAATACATATCTATATGCCCAATGAATACATATCTATATGCCCAATGAATACATATCTATATGCCCAATGAATACATATCTATATGCCCAATGACTACATGTCTATATGCCCAATGAATACATATCTATATGCCAAAGGAATACATATATATGCCCAATGAATACATATCTATATGCCCAATGAATACATATCTATATGCCCAATGAATACATATCTATATGCCCAACGACTACATATCTATATGCCCAATGAATACATATCTATACAATGAATACATATCTATATGCCCAATGAATACATATCTATATGCCCAATGAATACATATCTATATGCCCAATGAATACATATCTATATGCCCAATGAATACATATCTATATGCCCAATGAATACATATCTATATGCCCAATGAATACATATCTATATGCCCAATGAATACATATCTATATGCCCAAGGAATACATATCTATATGCCCAATGAATACATATCTATATGCCCAATGAATACATATCTATATGCCCAAGGAATACATATCTATATGCCCAATGAATACATATCTATATGCCCAATGAATACATATCTATATGCCCAAGGAATACATATCTATATGCCCAATGAATACATATCTATATGCCCAATGAATACATATCTATATGCCCAAGGAATACATATCTATATGCCCAATGACTACATATCTATATGCCCAAGGAATACATATTTATATGCCCAATGAATACATATCTATATGCCCAACGAATACATATCTATATGCCCAATGAATACATATCTATATGCCCAATGACTACATATCTATATGCCCAAGGAATACATATATATGCCCAACGAATACATATCTATATGCCCAATGACTACATATCTATATGCCCAATGACTACATGTCTATATGCCCAACGAATACATGTCTATATGCCCAACGAATACATATCTATATGCCCAAGGAATACATATTTATATGCCCAATGAATACATATCTATATGCCCAACGAATATCTATATGCCCAATGACTACATATCTATATGCCCAATGAATACATATCTATATGCCCAACAAATACATATCTATATGCCCAAAGACTACATATCTATATGCCCAACGACTACATATCTATATGCCCAACGAATACATATCTATATGCCCAATGAATACATATCTATAGGCCCAACAAATACATATCTATATGCCCAAAGACTACATATCTATATGCCCAACGACTACATGTCTATGTGCCCAATGAATACATATCTATATGCCCAATGAATACATATCTATATGCCCAATGAATACATATCTATATGCCCAATGAATACATATCTATATGCCCAACGAATACATATCTATGTGCCCAAGAATACATATCTATATGCCCAAGATACATGTCTATTGCCAATGAATACATATCTATATGCCCAATGAATACATATCTATATGCCCAATGAATACATATCTATATGCCCAATGAATACATATCTATATACCCAACGAATACATATCTATATGCCCAATGACTACATGTCTATATGCCCAATGAATACATATCTATATGCCCAACGAATACATATCTATATGCCCAATGAATACATATCTATATGCCCAACGAATACATATCTATATGCCCAACGAATACATATCTATATGCCCAATGATACATTCTATATGCCCAAGAATACATTCTATATGCCCAACGAATACATATCTATATGCCAAGAATACATATTATATGCCCAATGAATACATATCTATATGCCCAACAAATACATATCTATATGCCCAAAGACTACATATCTATATGCCCAACGACTACATGTCTATGTGCCCAATGAATACATATCTATATGCCCAATGAATACATATCTATATGCCCAATGAATACATATCTATATGCCCAATGAATACATATCTATATGCCCAATGACTACATATCTATATGCCCAATGAATACATATCTATACAATGAATACATATCTATATGCCCAATGAATACATATCTATATCCCAACGAATACATATCTATATGCCCAATGACTACATATCTATATGCCCAATGAATACATATCTATATGCCAAGAATACATATTATATGCCCAATGAATACATATCTATATGCCCAATGAATACATATCTATATGCCCAATGAATACATATCTATATGCCCAACGACTACATATCTATATGCCCAATGAATACATATCTATAGAATACATATCTATATGCCCAATGAATACATATCTATATGCCCAATGAATACATATCTATATGCCCAAGGAATACATATCTATATGCCCAATGAATACATATCTATATGCCCAATGAATACATATCTATATGCCCAATGACTACATATCTATATGCCCAATGAATACATATCTATATGCCCAACGAATACATATCTATATGCCCAACGACTACATGTCTATATGCCCAATGAATACATATCTATATGCCCAATGAATACATATCTATATGCCCAACGAATACATATCTATATGCCCAAGGAATACATATCTATATGCCCAATGAATACATATCTATATGCCCAAGGAATACATATCTATATGCCCAATGAATACATATCTATATGCCCAATGAATACATATCTATATGCCCAAGGAATACATATCTATATGCCCAATGACTACATATCTATATGCCCAAGGAATACATATTTATATGCCCAATGAATACATATCTATATGCCCAACGAATACATATCTATATGCCCAATGAATACATATCTATATGCCCAATGACTACATATCTATATGCCCAAGGAATACATATATATGCCCAACGAATACATATCTATATGCCCAATGACTACATATCTATATGCCCAATGACTACATGTCTATATGCCCAACGAATACATGTCTATATGCCCAACGAATACATATCTATATGCCCAAGGAATACATATTTATATGCCCAATGAATACATATCTATATGCCCAACGAATATCTATATGCCCAATGACTACATATCTATATGCCCAATGAATACATATCTATATGCCCAACAAATACATATCTATATGCCCAAAGACTACATATCTATATGCCCAACGACTACATATCTATATGCCCAACGAATACATATCTATATGCCCAATGAATACATATCTATATGCCCAACAAATACATATCTATATGCCCAAAGACTACATATCTATATGCCCAACGACTACATGTCTATGTGCCCAATGAATACATATCTATATGCCCAATGAATACATATCTATATGCCCAATGAATACATATCTATATGCCCAATGAATACATATCTATATGCCCAATGAATACATATCTATATGCCCAATGAATACATATCTATATGCCCAATGAATACATATCTATATGCCCAATGAATACATATCTATATACCCAACGAATACATATATATATGCCCAATGACTACATGTCTATATGCCCAATGAATACATATCTATATGCCCAATGAATACATATCTATATGCCCAATGAATACATATCTATATGCCCAACAAATACATATCTATATGCCCAACGAATACATATCTATATGCCCAATGAATACATATCTATAGGCCCAACAAATACATATCTATATGCCCAATGAATACATATCTATATGCCCAATGACTACATATCTATATGCCCAACGAATACATATCTATATGCCCAACGAATACATATCTATATGCCCAATGAATACATATCTATATGCCCAACAAATACATATCTATATGCCCAATGAATACATATCTATATGCCCAATGAATACATATCTATATGCCCAATGAATACATATCTATATGCCCAACAAATACATATCTATACAATGAATACATATCTATATGCCCAATGAATACATATCTATATGCCCAACGAATACATATCTATATGCCCAACGAATACATATCTATATGCCCAACGAATACATATCTATATGCCCAATGAATACATATCTATACAACGAATACATATCTATATGCCCAACGAATACATATCTATATGCCCAATGAATACATATCTATACAATGAATACATATCTATATGCCCAATGAATACATATCTATATGCCCAACGAATACATATCTATACAATGAATACATATCTATATGCCCAACGAATACATATTTATATGCCCAACGAATACATATCTATACAACGAATACATATCTATATGCCCAATGAATACATATCTATATGCCCAACAAATACATATCTATACAATGAATACATATCTATATGCCCAATGAATACATATCTATATGCCCAATGAATACATATCTATATGCCCAACAAATACATATCTATATGCCCAATGAATACATATCTATATGCCCAATGAATACATATCTATACAACAAATACATATCTATATGCCCAATGAATACATATCTATATGCCCAACAAATACATATCTATATGCCCAATTAATACATATCTATACAATGAATACATATCTATATGCCCAACGAATACATATTTATATGCTCAACGGATACATATCTATATGCTCAACGGATACATATCTATATGCTCAACGGATACATATCTATGTGCCCAATGAATACATATCTATATGCTCAACGGATACATATCTATATGCCCAACAAATACATATCTATATGCTCAACGGATACATATCTATATGCTCAACGGATACATATCTATATGCCCAATTAATACATATCTATATGCCCAACAAATACATATCTATATGCTCAACGGATACATATCTATATGCCCAATTAATACATATCTATATGCCCAATTAATACATATCTATATGCCCAATTAATACATATCTATATGCCCAATGCACCGGATCATCATTTATGTGTGGACAAAAATTAACAAATATATATGAGAATGTGGAACGCATGCAATTGTGTTTCTTTGTATGTGTAACAATTCTAATGAGATTTTGTAAATATATATTGGGTGTTAAGCTGCAAACACCTACCAACAGGCGCGTAGCTGAGACTAAAATGTGGATACGCACCGGCGCTAGGGGGGTCCGGGGGCATGTTCCTCCGGAAATTGTTTGTTGCTATACAGCCGTATGTGAGTTTATGTGCACAAAATACTGCTGGGAATAGTTTTAGATTAATGGGTTTTACAAGATTTTTTGTACAATGAAAACCAACACCAAGTGACTTTAACCAAGATGTGTTATTACAAGTAGAGACATGGTACGGGCATGGGTATGACACAAAATAGTTAGAGCACTGTTGTCAGCCTGTACGATTGATAATCCTCTCGCTAAATCTCGAGAATTATCTCTTCGTACAGACTAACGTACAGCGCTCTATCTATTACTTAGACACGAAACACAAAGGCAAGGCGCTGCTCCTTCCATCTAGTGAAGACATCGATACCGTGTCAGTGTTTATCTCTTTGTCCCTGTGAATGTTCATCAGTCCTAGGCATCAGTCCTAGGCACGACAATCTGCCTGTTGTCATGGTTGAAGGTACCTTTCAAGCGGCGCATGCTGCTGAACGATCTTTCTGCGGTGGCAGTTGAAACGGGCATCGCCAGCAAAATATACAGACATGTTGAAACGTTGGGGTACAGCTCCCTAGGTGTGTGCCAGCGTGTCACCTATGGTGGCGTTAACTTCGGTGTCACCAGCGCACCTAACTTTCCAGCGAGACACGGGGAGATCCTCCTCAAATGTTTTATATATGGACGCAATTATATCCTCGGTAAGATTACCTATATCGCCTGGTATCAGGAATTGGGCATTGAATCTGTCGCCATCCTCAATAAGACGATCAGATAGTTCTGTTATCAAATGATCGACGAAAGGTAAGTACATGTTTCTAGGTCGTGATGGTTGCACATCAACAGTCTCTGCCATTTCAACAGCCTTCACGTACATGATATCCCACACAGCTGGATCATTTCGCTCATCCGTAACTTGGCGAGTGATGACAGCTTCAATAAGGTCACATGACTTGTTTTGTAACATTTTGGACAGTGGCATTAATCCCGAGAGCACATGTTCTATAGCTACAAGACACACGATAAAACCCGAACTGCATGATGGCTATTCTGTATGCACCGGCCTTGCTATCGCCATAGTGTAGACAAAGGTCATCCAGTGCCTCCACGACCGTTATGTATGAAGACTGGAAGGTGTTCAGCGCGTCCACTCTTGCTGCCCATCTTGTTTCGCACAGGGATTTTAATTTTGTTCTATGCTCCATGGCAATTTTACTTCCGGCACCATTCGCTAGCATTTCCTTGTATAGCAATAGTCGCTTCGCAGAATAATTAAAGGAAAACGCAATTTCTTGAACTGTGTTCATCATATTCCTGGCCAACGCCTCTTCCGACGCATGTACTATTGCTAAATTTAAGCAATGCGCTTTGCAATGAGTGTACACTGCTTTGGGCAGCGACTGTCTAATTCGTGCTTGTACCCCACGGAACTTCCCGGACATGTTCGAAGCGACATCATATCCCTGGCCCCTCATTTTGTCTACGTCTACGCCTGCAAGTCTCAAGTTCTTCAGAAATGCATCGTAAAGTGATTCACCAGTCGTGGCGTCGCATTCGACGAACATAATGAAATCTTCACGTACGGCTCGTGTATCGTAGTCGAAATATCGCAAACATAGAGCCATCTGCTCAATTGTGGAAGAGTCGGTGGCCTCGTCTGCTATGAAGCCAAAGAATGGGGCACTGTTACACTTTTTTACAATAGATGATTTGATTTGTTCACCACAGATATCGATCAGTTCGTTCTGGATTTTGGGCGAAGTATATTTGGTTTTTGGGTCCCCAGTTTCCCAGTGATCACGTAGGACTGTGTTATATTTCGATTGATACTCTAGTAAAGCTATAAAGTTGCTATCTTTGTCGTCGTGACCTCGTAAGGCAACGTTTTGCTTTCCACACAGTATGATCGTGTCTACAATAGCTTTGAGAAATTTGCGATTTTTTTCCACTAGCGTGTTGTATGATGTGGAGATTGAATTCATGATATCTTTTTTGTCACCCGTCATTACATATTTGAAGTTTTCCGCAGCCTCCGTAGAGCTGATATGCATATCACTCTTTCCGTGGTTAGCAATCATTTTGCCGAGGTTGCTGGGGTCGGTCGCTGCTACCGATACGAAGGCTTTCTTCTCTACATGTGCGAAAATGTGACACGGGGCGCAGTATACTCCTCCGGTAGACTTTGAGTACTGTAACCACGTGTTGTTAATGAACCAGTGTGACTGGATTTTCCAGAACTTCCCGTTCACAAACCTGAAATAAAATAATATTGTAACTATATATCTGGAGCATCAGTAGCTTTTAGTGGAGTGGCTTAACATAACAAGTGTGCCTTTTGTGATAAATGCATCAACGGTAGCACACATTTTTATATGGATTGATATATGCCAATAAGATTCTGACACGGAGCCATCTCATTGCGCCAATCCCACCCCATGTACACCCCTCCCCAATGCCAACATAAAATCCTGAATCCACCCTGTATAATATACGCCTACTGGTAGGCATGCATACATACAATTATTATAAGATTTCTCTAAGTAATGGGAGACAATCCAATCAACTACAGCCTGAATATTCACAAGAGTTAGCTCCCTTGAATTGAAAAATGGCCAGAAACTCCTCCCGGGCGGTGTGAGCCGTTGATTTATATTAGATCTCACTGACTCTGACTGTCAGTAATCTGACAGTGTTAACTCATTTCTGCAATGCCCTGTCAGGGGTTTTAGAGAAGAAAATGATCATGTCACAGTGACCATTTAATTTATGTAAATGTATGCATGTATGAATTGATGTAGACTAGATCTGCAGTAAATCTACTATTTAAAGACTACTAGGCTATATACTATACCGGTTCGATCCCCCGTCAGACCTTAATAAAATTAACAGTCTTTCAGATGGGACGTTAAACCGAGGTCTCGTGTCGGTGCTTTACACCGTGCACGTAAAAGAACCAGAGGAGACTCTGGAATGGGTCTCTCTCTGTAACATTGCACTATCATCCAAATATATATAAATGACAGAACGCCATACCTGTCATAGACAGAAAGCCATACCTGTGATAGACAGAACGCCATACCTGTGATAGACAGAACACCATACCTGTGATTGACAGAATGCCATACCTGTGATTGATAGAACGCCATACCTGTGATTAACAGAACGCCATACCTGTGATTGACAGAACGCCATACCTGTGATTGACAGAACGACATACCTGTGTTAGACAGAAAGCCATACCTGTGATAGACAGAACGCCATACCTGTGATAGACAGAATGCCATACCTGTGATTAACAGAAAGAATGCCGTACCTGTGAGAGACAGAATGCCATACCTGTGATTGACAGAACGCCATACCTGTGAATGACAGAATGCCATACCTGTGATTGACAGAACAACATATCTGTGATTGACAGAACGCCATACCATCGATTGACAGAACGCCATACCTGTGATTGACAGAACGCCATACCTGTGATTGACAGAACGTCATACCTGTGAATGACAGAATGCCATACCTGTGATTGACAGAACAACATATCTGTGATTGACAGAACGCCATACCATCGATTGACAGAACGCCATACCTGTGATTGACAGAACGCCATACCTATGATAGACAGAACGCCATACCTGCGATTGACAGAATGCCATACCTGTGCTAAACAGAACGCCATACCTCTGATTGACAGAATGCCATACCTGTGATTGACAGCATGCAATACCTGTGATAGACAGAACGCCATACTTGTGATTGACAGAACCTATGATAGACAGAAAGCCATACCTGCGATTGACAGAATGGCATACCTGTGCTAAACAGAACGCCATACCTGTGATTAACAGAACACTATACTTACGATTGACAGAAGGCCATACCTGTGCTAGACAGAACGCAATACCTTTGCTAGACAGAACGCCATACCTGTGAATGACAGAATGCCATACCTGTGATTGACAAAACACCATACCTG
>CM026392.1:59261079-59297416 GCA_014843695.1 Archivesica marissinica
GCTATATAGTCACATACCCCACACATAGCTATATAGTCACATACCCCACACATAGCTATATAGTCACATACCCCACACATAGCTATATAGTCACATACCCCACACATAGCTATATAGTCACATACCCCACACATAGCTATATAGTCACATACCCCACACATAGCTATATAGTCACATACCCCACACATAGCTATATAGACACATACCCCACACATAGCTATATAGTCACATACCCCACACATAGCTATATAGTCACATACCCCACACATAGCTATATAGTCGCATACCCCACACACAGCTCACATACCCCACACATAGCTATATAGTCACATACCCCACACATAGCTATATAGTCACATACCCCACACATAGCTATATAGTCACATACCCCACACATAGCTATATAGTCACATACCCCACACATAGCTATATAGTCACATACCCCACACATAGCTATATAGTCACATACCCCACACATAGCTATATAGTCACATACCCCACACATAGCTATATTGTCCCATACCCCACACATAGCTATATAGTCACATACCCCACACATAGCTATATAGTCACATACCCCACACATAGCTATATAGTCACATACCCCACACATAGCTATATAGTCACATACCCCACACATAGCTATATAGTCACATACCCCACACATAGCTATATAGTCACATACCCCACACATAGCTATATAGTCACATACCCCACACATAGCTATATATAGTCACATACCCCACACATAGCTATATATAGATGCATACCCCACACATAGCTATGTAGTCACATACCCCACACATAGCTATATAGTCACATACCCCACACATAGCTATATATAGTCACATACCCCACACATAGCTATATAGACGCATACCCCATACATAGCTATGTAGTCACATACCCCAGACATAGCTATATAGTCACATACCCCACACATAGCTATATAGTCACATACCCCACACATAGCTATATAGTCACATACACCACACATAGCTATATAGTCACATACCCCACATATAGCTATATAGTCACATACCCCACACATAGCTATATATAGTCACATACCCCACACATAGCTATATAGTCGCATACCCCACACATAGCTATATAGTCACATACCCCACACATAGCTATATAGTCACATACCCCACACATAGCTATATAGGCACATACCCCACATATAGCTATATAGTCGCATACCCCACACACAGCTCACATACCCCACACATAGCTATATAGTCACATACCCCACACATAGCTATATAGTCACATACCCCACACATAGCTATATAGTCACATACCCCACACATAGCTATATAGTCACATACCCCACACATAGCTATATAGTCACATACCCCACACATAGCTCACATACCCCACACATAGCTATATAGTCACATACCCCACACATAGCTATATAGTCACATACCCCACACATAGCTATATAGTCGCATACCCCACACATAGCTATATAGTCACATACCCCACACATAGCTATATAGTCACATACCCCACACATAGCTATATAGTCACATACCCCACACATAGCTATATATAGTCACATACCCCACACATAGCTATATATAGACGCATACCCCACACATAGCTATGTAGTCACATACCCCACACATAGCTATATAGTCACATACCCCACACATAGCTATATAGTCACATACCCCACACATAGCTATATAGTCACATACCCCACACATAGCTATATAGTCACATACCCCACACATAGCTATATAGTCACATACCCCACACATAGCTATATAGTCACATACCCCACACATAGCTATATAGTCACATACCCCACACATAGCTATATAGTCACATACCCCACACATAGCTATATAGTCACATACCCCACACATAGCTATATAGTCACATACCCCACACATAGCTATATAGTCACATACCCCACACATAGCTATATAGTCACATACCCCACACATAGCTATATAGTCACATACCCCACACATAGCTATATAGTCACATACCCCACACATAGCTATATAGTCACATACCCCACACATAGCTATATAGTCACATACCCCACACATAGCTATATAGTCACATACCCCACACATAGCTATATAGTCACATACCCCACACATAGCTATATAGTCACATACCCCACACATAGCTATATAGTCACATACCCCACACATAGCTATATAGTCACATACCCCACACATAGCTATATAGTCACATACCCCACACATAGCTATATAGTCACATACCCCACACATAGCTATATAGTCACATACCCCACACATAGCTATATAGTCACATACCCCACACATAGCTATATAGTCACATACCCCACACATAGCTATATAGTCACATACCCACACATAGCTATCACATACCCCACACATAGCATATAGTCACTACCCCACACATAGCTATATAGTCACATACCCCACACAGCTATATAGTCACATACCCCACACATAGCTATATAGTCATATACCCCACACATAGCTATATAGTCACATACCCCACACATAGCTATATAGTCACATACCCCACACATAGCTCACATACCCCACACATAGCTATATAGTCACATACCCCACACATAGCTCACATACCCCACACATAGCTATATAGTCACATACCCCACACATAGCTATATAGTCACATACCCCACACATAGCTATATAGTTGCATACCCCACACACAGCTTAAATACCCCACACATAGCTATATAGTCACATACCCCACACATAGCTATATAGTCACATACCCCACACATAGCTATATAGTCACATACCCACACATAGCTATATACCATACCCCACACATAGCTATATAGTCACATACCCCACACATAGCTATATAGTCACATACCCCACACATAGCTATATAGTCACATACCCCACACATAGCTATATAGTCACATACCCCACACATAGCTATATAGTCACATACCCCACACATAGCTCACATACCCCACACATAGCTATATAGTCACATACCCCACACATAGCTATATAGTCACATACCCCACACATAGCTATATAGTCACATACCCCACACATAGCTATATAGTCACATACCCCACACATAGCTATATAGTCACATACCCCACACATAGCTATATAGTCACATACCCCACACATAGCTATATAGTCACATACCCCACACATAGCTATATAGTCACATACCCCACACATAGCTATATAGTCACTATAGTTATATAGTCACAGTCCCCCTCTGCCTAGTCCCCCACTGCCCTGTCCCCCACTGCCCGGTCCCCCACTGCCCAGTCCCCCACTGCACAATCCTCCACTGCACAATCCCCCACTGCACATTCCCCCTCTGCCCAGTCCCCCACTGCAGTCCCCCACTGCCTTTCCCCACTGCACAGTCTCCCACTGCCCAGTCCCCCACTGCACAGTCCCCCACTGCACAGTCCCCCACTGCCCAGTCCCCACTGCCCAGTCCCCCATGCCCAGTCCCCCACTGCACAGTCCCCCACTGCCCTGTCCCCCTGCCCAGTCCCCCACTGCACAGTCCCCCACTGCCCAGTCCCCCACTGCCCAGTCCCCCACTGCACAGTCCCCCACTGCCCAGTCCCCCACTGCACAGTCCCCCACTGCCAAGTCCCCCAGCGTACCGGTATCTAATGCAACTATCACCTGATTGGTTCAGTAGCAGAATATACAGGTATGAATTGATCCCACAAATTGTCGATCTGCGCGCGCGCGAAATACCATTTCATGTTCAGCTGCGCGCGCGCCAATTAGCGTGTTACTGACGATCTGCGCGCGCTCAAAATGTTGTTTTTTGGTTTAGCTGCGCGCGCGCAAATAAGCTCGTTGTTGTCGATCTGCGCGCGCGCGAAATACCATTTCATGTTCAGCTGCGCGCGCGCCAATTAGCGTGTTACTGACGATCTGCGCGCGCTCAAAATGTTGTTTTTTGGTTTAGCTGCGCGCGCGCAAATAAGCTCGTTGTTGTCGATCTGCGCGCGCGCGAAATACCATTTCATGTTCAGCTGCGCGCGCGCCAATTAGCGTGTTACTGACGATCTGCGCGCGCTCAAAATGTTGTTTTTTGGTTTAGCTGCGCGCGCGCAAATAAGCTCGTTGTTGTCGATCTGCGCGCGCGCGAAATACCATTTCATGTTCAGCTGCGCGCGCGCCAATTAGCGTGTTACTGACGATCTGCGCGCGCTCAAAATGTTGTTTTTTGGTTTAGCTGCGCGCGCGCAAATAAGCTCGTTGTTGTCGATCTGCGCGCCCTTCAAAAATAAATTTAGCTCGTTACTGACGATCTGCGCGCGCTCAAAATGTTGTTTTTTGGTTTAGCTGCGTGATTCGTTTTTGCTGGGTAGATAATACCGTATAATGCTTGTATAGAGGATGTTGTTGCAGACGTATGTTACTTTATTCTATATTTAACATCTATTAAGCAGCCACCTGTGCTAAGCAGCCACTTTCTGTGATTTCCTTAGCTGGCCTCTTAATACAGGTTTGACTGTGTATCGAGGACAGCAGGTGCAGGAACATACCAGCCCGATCCCCATTTCAGAAATAGTTTATTCAAAATTATATACATGTATGAAATGAGTAACGGCATATTTACTGTTTCCTTAAACAAAATTGAAAGTAATGTGATAGCATATTGTATACTATATATAGACTCAGTGAGATATAGCATACTGTATAGACTCAGTGAGATATAGCATATAGTATAGACTCAGTGAGATATAGCACATAGTATAAACTCAGTGAGATATAGCATATAGTATAGACTCAGTGAGATATAGCATATAGTATAGACTCAGTGAGATATAGCATATAGTATAAACTCAGTGAGATATAGCATATATAGTATAGGCTCAGTGAGATATAGCATATATAGTATAGACTCGGTGAGATATAGCATATATAGTATAAACTCAGTGAGATATAACATATATAATATAGACTCAGTGAGATATAACGGTCCATAAGATGTCGTGTTAAATCACATGTGGCCCTCATTCTAACGGAAACGAAGCTGTAATTAACAAAGTCCGTTATGCATCGTGTCACCGACCCAAGTAATAAAACAAATATATTTTATGACCATAATTAACGTACCCCAGTAGTTTCAACATTGACACAATACATTGATAATTATGTTTCCGGCGGAATTGGGGCCAGTTATGGCACTTTCAATGACTGGTTCTACAGGAAATGGGTCGACACGGGTAATTCAACACATCACTTTATAGATCTTGTTATCATTACACATCCACATGTATTAATATGTCACGGTTAATGATTTTATACCTGATCAACCCAATAATCAATATTGACATAACATGAATACAATATACAATACAATACAAATATTTTATTCAGCATTAAACATTTCATATTAATGTTTACAAACATATAATATATAATACAGTGTGAACACAAGTTTTTTCAATAAAACGGTTATGTGATGAAGTTCTAAATCATTTTTGTAGATATGTATCGATTATCCGTTGCTTAATAATGTCCAGAGGGATGTCATGGGTGAACTGTTCATTCCAGATATTGTTAAATCCGTGATCTGATAGTATTTTTTTTATTTCAAACGCCCAATTTTTTCGGTTATTAAGTAGTTTAATTTTTCGATAGATATGGAGCGGTAATCGACCTAATTCTCCGTATAGCGCAGTTAAATTTGTTGATTTTTTTACTCCGAGAATTCTGGGCAAGAATTTTGTATAGACAAGTTCGATGTCCGTGGCTTTATGTGTTCCCCATATTTCGGCTCTAAAATTGAGGATCGAACTTACTAAAGAATCAAATAGCTTTATTTTTTGCGAAGTTGGTAAACACACACTTAGATCAATGCAACCCATGTAGCCCTCTAAAAATATTCTTATTGTAATTTTAATTCTTTATTAATTATGTTTAGATTGTTTAATCTTCTTAGAAAATAATTTAGTCGCCCAAATGCATTTATGCGGTGAACACGATGTTTCCAAATGAATTTATGGGTGAACACAATCTAGATAATTTATATGATTTACGGATGTTTCGTCAACCTACAATTTCGTCAAACTGGTGTTATGTACTACCTGGACTGGATGTTTCGTCTGATATACAGTATATCACACATTTTAATAAAACATAATTATTTCAGAATAGTCAATAAGAGTATTTTAAATCATTTTATCACAAAACAAACAAAAATGGAGGAAATAAAAGTATCTATCTCTATCTATCTACCAATCCAATCATAATTGTATTTTTAATAATAGGCATAATTGCTTTGTTTGTGTTTCGTCTATTAATTTATATAGTAGTTTGTTCTGTAAGGCATATGTGATAAAACACCTCCGCGACCACAATAGTAAACTACTATACAAATACGGATATGACGTGTTCGCACTTTCAGCACAGAAAACTTAAAACAATTTAAGTATGATTCAACTTAAACCCAATCCACTCATTTCAGTACACAAATTGTGTCCAACTTTCCGCCTTTTGTCCATATTCTTTACTGCCAAAAACAATTTAACATGAAACATGAAGTTTTCAGCCGACATGTAAGAAAGTTGTCCGGACATCCGCTTCAGACCACTGTTCGCCTGTTCGTTGATCTGACTGTTTATTGCGTTGATCTCCATGTTAGAAGAATAGTTGTCCAAACAATATCCCTCGCTACACCCAACGTGGCACTTCCAGTGAAAGCGGTCTACAAAGAACCGTGTCTGTTTGAAGAAATCGGGCTCCCGATTAAGGCAAAATGAGTGTAGTTGACAGGCGTTGTCATAAATGACTTGCTGAGGTGGGATTGAAAATCTTGTTTTGAAGATATTGAACGGGTGACGTGGCGACTCATAGCTAGTCATAGCTTCAAACCCATAGCAGACCCCATGCGGACAGAATATGGTAAAAATACCAGGCGATAAGGAGGGGTGACCATATGATTCTTTGCGGCATGCTGATTCTTCAACGTTGTTTTTGTCTCTTAGTTTCTTGTCTGCAGCGTATGTCCTGTGAATTCTTTTGCGGCTCAGGTTTGGAAAGACAGACAGTATGTCTTCGCTCAGCTCTGATTTACCCGGCTCTGGTTGCGGTGCGTCCTGAAATGGGGCCACCACACGTGCTAAGGCTGCCTTGAGGACGCCCCTTGCCTCCACACTGATGGAATCTGTCTGCCACAGATTAACCAGCCACCTGGTGGTGACTGGAGCTACACTTTGTAGGTATGTCAGGTCTTCGCTGCTTCGGCTGTCATAAAGATTCACATCGTTATCACATATGTCATGTAACAGCGACAGTGCACGTTCGTCGCCGGCAACTTGGATCATTCCGCAAACAGGTCCATTCCTGGATAGCTCATAGAGGAACTCCTGGTGTTCTCTGGGCACTCTGTTTGATTCAGCTGTTTTCGATGGACAGACTTTCTTCAAGAAGACCGCTAGAGATGGAACCTCTCTCTCCAGGGACTTGAGAAGTTCAGTAAACTCTTGTTTTGTCAGCCCTGGCGTGGTGGTTTTCCGTCGGCGCCCCTTGGTTCCCTTCTTGATACTGATCCCTGAAATTTTGCCAAGCAGTTCGCGAATACGTGGTTTAGTGATAAATACGCGACCCTTGTGTTCCGATCCCTTGATTGGACTGTCGCTGTCGCCTGCTTTATGTTTCACAAATGTCGGAAGAAGGTCTTTTCTGAATCCTAGAAACGTTGCGTCACAAACTATCGTCTTTGGTTCATGTCCACAGACAGCACAATTAAACACTAATCCATAATCAACGTCAAGCAAACGCGAGAAACTATTCCAGGCCCGGCGCATCGTTTGATATTGAATAACATCAGTTTTACTGAGAGCGTCGTACGTCCTGACGTAAGACCTGTGAGCCGCAGCCAGAGGATTTCGTCCTGTGAAGTAGACAAAAACCACATATATATCACCCCATAGTAATTGCATTTAAAAACATATATTGCAATAATTTATTGTTTTATTGTAGTACAACATACTATATTGGCGCAATTTTGGATACGGATATAGAACGATTGATCACGTGTTACGCTATACATGTACATTTTTGTTGAACATATATAATTATTGTGCATTTATACCTATATAATTAGCTCTCCAGTGTCACGTAAAACTTTTACTAGATTTCGCCTGTCTTCTCGTTATGCTCCGAGAGTCCAAAGAGACCTAAGATTATGTAAGCATTGTAATATGTCTCAAATTGAGGATGAATATATATCATTTTGTACTTGTGTGCCCCAAATGCGGAACATTACAATAATATACGGGACCCTAAATTGTCCACAAATTCATGCTGGATATGGAATAAATTATTATAAGGTGGCATATTGTACATCTAAAACCCTTCCACGGCCTATTCCTGCTACACAACCAACCCAATCAATACACGGTCAAGATTGTTTATTGCTCGTTAGTGGGATATGAATGACACGATGTGAGAAGATAATTGGGCAAGTATGCTCGATCAATTAGTTAAGAAAACACCTGGCATGTATATTTGAAGTGTGCCGTGGATACAACAAATTAACAACAATTACGGCACAATTTTGATGATAAAGACACCGACCTGAATGTTTACAGCACTCGACAAATTCGGCCGTTTTGATTTTGATCAGCTGTTAATTACGCTAGTTTGCTGTTTTGCAAACGTGCCCGGTGAAAAATCACAACGTTTCTTGTAAAACAATATTACCGTAACAACCCTAGCATGTTTAAATGTATACAATTACTCAAGTCCGAAAATAAGCATACACTATGTAAACTCGCAATTTTTTACAAACGAGCCATTGAAGAAAGAATTATGATTATGAACATAACACTTTATTATTATTTTATTTTTATTATTATTATCACACCTTCGATCATGAAGTGCATATACTCGAACAGCAAGCCATAGTAAAGCATCTCGCGGTTGTTTAAGTTGAACAGCAAGTCCGTCTGGCCATCGTAGTGGAGCTTACAGTCACAGCTGGAGCCAACTGTTCGTCTGTAGTAGACACACCTCTCGGAACCGTCCGGTGTTCTGGAGATGGTTGTGGTACCCTTGTATATCTTGACACCACGATGGGAAATCCACTTCTCGACAACGGGGTCTGCGGCGCTCCATTTGTGACCATGGTGACATGTACCAGAGGAAACAGGAACCAAGTGTGTTGGGAAAGTGCGGCTTCCCGAGTTCAGTTCATCATGTACTTGTTTGAGGTGGTCTGGTAATGGATAAGGAATGGGGGTAGTCGATACACAGGTGTAATCACACGCCGGGCCTTCCTCGTTATTCTCCGACGATTCCTCCGGTGACAAGTCTTGTTTAGAACACCAGTCACGATATATGTGAACGTGTGAACAATAGGTCGTTGGACCAGAAGCTGTACACGAGCGACAAACAAGGCGCCGCTTTCGATTATACTTGTCCGTAGTCACGATACCATAGTTATCGCCGTCAAAGACTGCAGCCAGAAGGGGGGCGCTACTCAATTGATCAACCGGTGTATCGTCGTCATCGACGTCACTGTCAGCATCACTGTCATCGGCGTTGAATGAATCAGTGATCCCCAGGTGCATGCAGACATATGAATGAATACAGTACTTCTCCTCTTCTCGTGATAAGAAATCCTCTAGATTTTCGGTAACTGTCTTGTTCAAGTTTAATAATCGTTGTCGCTGCTCAACTGCATCATTACAATTACAAGCAAACAAGTGTCCAATTTTAGCTGACACAAACGTGACACATTGTACTAGGCAAAAATGGTGCAACAACGACCCGTCTTTGGTACAATCTTGGATAGCGATGGTCCGTCCTTTCCCAAGTACAAACCAGCGAGACGACGATTTTATTTTATCCAAGTAAATGTGCTTTCTAGATAACCGACCGACGTTTAAACTATGTGGAGTAACAGTGTTCCCATTTGATTCAAGAATATATGTTGTCAAGCCTTTACTTTTAGTACGAGACTTGATGCATGCCTCATGTGCCTGGTCTTTGGTCACTTGTCGTGTCTGCCTCGTTGGCTTTGATGATACAGACCGGGGCTGCACTAATCCAGAGCTCCGTTTGGCACTTGTACGAAAAGCTTGCATACCGGTAAATATATCTTTCCTGATGACTGAATGAATGAATAAATAACCGTTAACATTAAGATGAACGTAGTACTTTGTCAGCTTCCCAACATTTAAATACACAAAGACAAAGATCTACGACATCACCATGTGTGCAACAGTTAGACGAGTAGTAATTATGTAGCTTAATTTCTTCTACCCATTGGCTGATGAAAATGCCCTTGAAAGCGATACTGGATAATCCAAGGTCGACTATTTAATCCACTGGCCAATCAGCGAGGACGTGGGCGGGGTTCTGCCTCTGGGGTCGCACGGCATAAAATTGGAATGGGTGGTGCGTTTCCTTGATTGGTCACGGTCCCCTGCCGATAAAAAAAGGTTATCAGTGTGTGTGGGGGGGGGGGGGTAGAGGCGGCTCAGGGAAGAATAAAAAGATATGTGTTACGCTAGTAACTTCACTTCAGTAAAGGCGAATCAATCAACCACATCGAGAGTATATCGGATTATTTTAAAAAGGCGTTTCAATTGACAGTGAGTTAGACTTAGTACCGAGAACAGCGTTTCACAGCAATTTCTATTATTAGTGTCAGCATGGACTGTAGAACGTACAGTCGATCTGTGAAACAACTCTTAAAATACGCCACTCGGCTTAGCAATGCCGGACATCACTGTGCCGTCGTCTACAGCACTCGCAACGGAATACTCAAGAACTTCGGACAAGTCCAGTTGGCTGAGAAGATGGCCGAGGCCGTCAAAGATATATTACATGAGGTCCCTGTACAGGCGGCACCAGAGGAGGTAAAGGTGATTATACCGTTTCTTGACAGACCTCTCAGCGACATGTCTGTCATGGACTGCCGGACAACGATCCCTCAGATGATGAAGGCAGTCAACAACGGTCATCACGGATGGGGCAAAGATGAATGTCGTCCAAGGTGGTGGCCGGACAACGTCCCCTTCAAGAATCCGAAACAGCGCCCCAACGGATTTATCGGTTCATCCGTGGATTGGAAGAATGCTTTGAAACAAGTTATCAGCGCATGTCTGTCGCATTACGGGTACGATCCTGCGATCCACCACCGGGGATACAACGATGAAGCTCACGAGGATGGTGATGAGAGTGACAGCTCAGACTCCGGTGACGGCGATGGTAACAGGGACGACTCCGGCCATGATGCTGCGCGTGAAGACGCCGCAGTTGTCGCTGTAGAAGAGGGACGTCGTCGTGTAAGCATAGCAGACATCAACAGGGACCAGCAAGCTGTAGCTGACCAGGCACAGGTAACTTGCATATAATATGTATAAGATTTTACCGAAACTGTAGGTTTCACGCTGCTCAATAAGTCCAATAGTAACATTGTTATTGCCGGGTACTTTATTAATTATCGTAGAAGCAAAAAAAAATTCATATTTTTAAGCGTCAGAAGATTTGGCATAGACAAACAAACATATATAGGAATCGAATATTAAAACTACCTTTATTTTATACCTATACTTTAATAGTATATATTCACTGTTATTATATATTTGCTTTTATTTTCAGGGTTTACGCGCTACTCCGGCTCCCGATGTACTGCCCATGCTAGAGGGGGAATCGGGCGAGGGTAGCGGAGACGAAGTCTCTCCCTTTCAGCCTCCGCGCTTCTCAACCTCTTGCAGGGCTCCCGCTGATGACGTCATGCGTAACCTGGGGACAGGCCGTCACGTGCTAACTCCGAGACAACTCTACGGAGTCGTGGACAGGACGGATGACATTCCCGGTAATGTTGCGGCGCCAGGACTCCGTATAATGCCCGATCCAGAGCGCACCCCACGATCCAGCAGACCAACACCACAGGCCCAGCCACGCAGGATCCGCAAGGCTCGTGTACTATTTACGCCCAGTGACTTTAATTAAGAGATTAGGCTAGCACACAGATCGTGGATGTGTATAATAAATATCTGCTCGATTTCTAAAGACTCTGATAGCCTGTCTAGCTTCCACATGTCGTTAGGTGCTAGACTTCACATGGTAACATTTTACAGAATTGTCTATGTTTTGTGTTTTTCAAGTGACGTATTTACCAAAAAATGTAATACACATGTTTCCATATAAAACCTACCTGTTGATGTGTGTTTTTATTCACGTTTGTCGTCTGATAATGAAATTGGAACATCGGTCTACAATTTTAATTAGTATCTTAGAATAAGCCCATTAATCAGATTAATCAGTCCCCCTCCCCGGCTACTCTAAATAGAAAGGTGAATGTATAACAAATCCGTGTTAAGGGTTATGGGGGGTGAAAAGGTGGCATTAATGGGGTTATAAACGGGTAAAAATATTTACCTTTGAATTTTGTTTAAAATGCATACAAAATTTTGCTTTTCAATTTTACCTGTAAAAATGGGGTAAATCCGTGGTGGAATTATCTTGGCAATGGGGTTAATTTGGATGCGACAAAAACCCTTTGTAAATGGGGTTTATTGTGACATCATTTTCGCAGATGGGGATTACTTTCCCCCGGTTGTCGCCATATTCTACGCGCGCACATTACCCACTTGTTGCCGTTATGCGCGCGCGCAAATTAACCACTTTTGGGCGTAATGCGCGCGCGCAAATTAACCACTTTTGGGTGTAATGCGCGCGCGCAGATTAACCAGTTATGGGTGTATTGCGCGCGCACAGATTAACCACTTTTGGGCGTAATGCGCGCGCGCAAATTAACCACTTTTGGGCGTAATGCGCGCGCGCAGATTAACCAGTTCTGGGTGTATTGCGCGCGCGCAGATTAACCACTTTTGGGCGTAATGCGCGTGCGCAGATTAACCAGTTCTGGGTGTATTGCGCGCGCGCAGATTAACCAGTCTGGGCATATTGCGCGCGCGCAGGGCGACCAATTATGGTCTCGATTCATAGCCGAATATAAACAGACAACTTGTTGAGAGAATTGCGGTTTATGCGCATTTCAGGTCGCTATCCGAATTGGAAAAAAATGTACAAATAACCAGAAAAATAATATATTCAGCATTTACCTGTGCATAAATAAAAAATTCATGTACACCATGCATAGGTGCCCTAAAGTATCTAGTTCCCCATGGAAACAGGTGCTGTTGTGATAGCTGCTGTATTGAGGCGCATTGATCAAGTAATGAAGCTAAAATTTTCAACAACAATTTTTTGAAAGTTGTGTGTTTTTATGTAGGATTTATGCCCAGCATAGGTCTACGCACTCTATGCAGTTTACACACTATACATTGTTTGTTAACCCTTTCCTTCATAGAGATTTAGGTTAACTCATTCAACCCCAAGTATCTGACATGGACTGGTCCATGATATTTTCAGACCAATAAATTAATAAGAAAATTACCTTTGGACCAGTTCATTTATCAAAATGGGTAATTTTATCTAAAAATAGTAATAATTATTACTGGCAAAAAAGTGCAGATCCTGATGAGACGGCTCGTCACGAGCCGGCTCATCTGTATCTACACTTTTCATAAGCCTATTTAGAGGCCTGTGGGGTTGAAAGGGTTAATATACTATTATATCTCCATTCAAACGACACCATTTAGCTATCGTGCAGTGGATAAGTAGTCGCCATATCTATCCCACCTCCATATATATTACTGGGACTACATGAGATTCTGGCCTTTATTATGAACATTGGTTTGGCTACTACATTATCAATGTATGTCATATTAGTAATGGCATCAATAGGTGCTTCTATGAGGGAAAGGGTTGAACTGTTATTTTTCTTGATTGAAGATGTAATTGATTGAGGCCCTGACAGAAATATGTGATTTAAACATTCATCTAACAAGGTCACTGCTGTTAATAGTTTTAATTCCATCGTTAAGGGCCTCCTCACCAGTTGTTAACAATAATCTACTATGAAACACATACGTTTTTATCACTTTTCACTCATTTGAATTATACTTACCAAATAATACAGGTGAGCGTTGGTGGCTGCAGTACTTAGTTTACATATAATCACATACATGACCAATGAAGTCTGTAACCCTATAGGATCGTTCTTCTATGTTATTGGCTAACTCACTATCCTAGCCAAATACCAATTTTAGTAGGCTGTATTAAATGCCCTCTACAAGCTGTAGAAAGGTCAAGTGTACTTACAACTAAGCTAAGTGGTAGTGATAGTGATTTTTCAAGTGTGAGATCATCTCCTAATTGAAGAGTTTGTTATTGTATTTGTATCTGGATACTACTGGGATGTGTTTATTTCATTCTCTTAATCAGTTCCGGCCTATTTTACTAGGCCTACTTTTCTGGGCGTATTTTACAAAGAATGTAAAACAGGCCATCTATCACTATTGACCAGTTATCCTACCTCTTGCCTCCTCATTGCTTCAACATTCTGGTAAAATATTATTTAAACTAAACTTAGTTAATGATAGCCATATAACCGGCATCTCAATCCACTTTGCCACACTCTAAAGGGGACTACAATGCCAGGTTATGCAGTTTTAACCCACCTGTGTCATATTGTCTGGGACATGACTACAAACAGCTGACATTCACTTCTGTCCAATTGTTTGTAGTCATATCTAGTACTACTATGTCACTAGAATCACACATCTAGAAGCACCATGATATTGATGTCATTAGAGTTGACACTAACAAGGTACCAAGGATCAGGTTAATCCCCTGAATGTGCCACCATCTACCAAATATTTTTAGTTCCAACAAAATATGAATTTACGGTAATAAATTGTATATGTTGTGAATATATGAGTAGCATAATTTTTCCGATCTACTGTAATTAAGAAATTAATTACCGTAAATTTATTACCGTAAGGGGGGTGGGACAGAAATTGCAGTCACACCTATGGTGACTCCTGCTGGTATTGGTACAGGATACCAGGTGCTCCTCAAGCAGTATTTCATGAACTACCCCAGGTAGAACCGCTGACCCTCTGCAAGCCAGCTGGATAGATGATAAAACAATAATTGGAAATAAATATATTCCAAGATGGTTGTACAGTCACAATGTTGCTTACGAGTCTGTTGATATTTATATGTATATCTCTGATGATCCGCAAATCTCTGATGATCCACATATCTCTGATGATCCGCATACCTCTGATGATCCACATATCTTTAATGATCTGCATATCTCTGATGATCCACATATCTCTGATAATCCGCATATCTCTGATGATCCGCATATCTCTGATGATCTGCATATCTCTGATGATCCACATATCTCTGATGATCCGCATATCTCTGATGATCCACATATCTCTGATGATCCACATATCTCTGATGATCCGCATATCTCTGATGATCCACATATCTCTGATGATCCACATATCTCTGATGATCCACATATCTCTGATGATCCACATATCTCTAATGATCCGCATATCTCTGATGATCCACATATCTCTGATAATCCGCATATCTCTGTTGATCCGCATATCTCTGATGATCCACATATCTCTGATAATCCGCATATCTCTGATGATCCGCATATCTCTGATGATCCACATATCTCTGATGATCCACATATCTCTGATGATCCACATATCTCTAATGATCCGCATATCTCTGATGATCCACATATCTCTGATGATCCACATATCTCTGATAAACCGCATCTCTCTAATGATCTGCATATCTCTGATGATCCGCATATCTCTGATGCCTTAAATGAAATGAAAATTCAGTCCCAAGATAAATAAACGTGATTTTGAAATATTTAGGATCAACCATAGCCTGGGAACAGGCGTTGATATATTATGTCTTGTCGGTCATATAAATATATTTTGAACAGCAAGACCATTAATTAATCGTATTAATCGTATTAATCTTCTGATAATATCAACGCCTCGGGTTTCCCCGAGGTGTATTCCATGTAATTCTAGATTATCATTAATAGGCCTATTAGCACTTGACTTAATTAATGACGTGACTTTAATCTAAGGCACTGCCTAATATTATGTTGACAGGTCACCATTCTTTGCAGATCAACGGAAAGGTAAATAGTTTTAAAAGTACAGTGTGTGTCTGATTTGACATTTTTACTCAAGATTTAAGTGCTATTCAACGTCCTTTCTTCAATTACGCCGAATCGATCATTTACCACAGAAAAGTAATAGATAAAATCTGTCATCTCATCGATATAACGCAGAAAAGTGAACTAAATACGTTGACAAATTTTGGCTATGTAATTGAGGCTTCACATATTTTCTACACTGATTGTGCATAACCGTGCGTGCCTGTGCGATGATTTCCGAAAGAATTCCGTTTCTGTTTTTAGCAATCGCATCTTGCAGAGATAAGAAGAGTAACTGTTGTCGTTCATAAAATTAACACCCACAAAAAGGTGGGTGTATGTAGATTGTTCTAGGCTCGGAAATCACAGGTTTCCACAGGCTGTCATTTTGCCAGAAGTAAAATAGTGAAAAATGGACAGACTGGAACCCAGCCTAGATCAGCCATAAACCCAGCCTAGATCAGCCATAAACCCAGCCTAGATCAGCCATAAACCCAGCCTAGATCAGCCATAAACCCAGCCTAGATCAACCATAAACCCAGCCTAGATCAGCCATAACAATCACTTCATTATTGGTCCCACTCATTTAATAAAGAATTTTAAAGTTGTTATAATGATGGAAATATATAAATAACAGGGTGTGAAATTGTTTCAAAAGTTACAGCACTAGTGAACTGCAACTGTCACATGTCCTTATGGAAAACCCACTCGTCCTGACATTTTACTAGCACAGTGGTTAGCGCTCTCGTTTCTCACCAATGTAACCCGGGTTCAATTCTTGGACCGGAAAGTATGTGACATGGTACGGTGGCCGCCATATCGGACAGGTTGATTTTCTCCGGGTACTCCGGTTTCCTCCCACACAGAAGACCACATATACGCTTTCATCCAACGAGAGTGATTTATATAAGCTGTTAAGCTTTGTATCGTAAAATAAATAAAGTTTACACTTTTTAAAAAATTAAATGTGTATTGGATAATAAATTATATGGACTGAAACATACTGAATCAGAACAACACGGGGTATATAGGATGCACACCACTGTATTTTCTCCTTCTTCGTGCTATAGTAAATCGATGAACTGTCACAGTCAAATTGTCAGTTCCAAACAAGAATAAACTTTTACCACATGCAGTTCTGTAAACTCCAGGGCTGCTACTTGCTGTTAGACACAACTAAGTCATGGCATCACCATCAAAGTTTTTCACAATTTTCAAATGTAAACACACACCGGTTGAACATGGAATGCGTAGGGATCATAGCTGTCATGTAGGGCTGTTTACTCATCAATGCTCTGGAGCAAGTAGTACTGAAATAAATTCACAAAAAGTCTTCTTCAAATGAACACAAATGCCACAGATGCACCACAAACACAATAAGAAATGCAAACAGTATCTGGTTCTACAGTAAAACATCATCAAATTATGGTCTGCTTGTTTGCAAAAACTACTTTCTAGGGTACAACGACCCGGAACCAATTTCCCAGTGGGGTCACATGATATGAATTGAACAGATTTTCCCACTCTCCACACAGAGATATTAATATAGGGAGTAACGAAAGCTCACTCTGCTGCCTGGGAGATTGAGGTTTTCCTAGACAACTTGATGGTGTTTTCACATTGCTCATGAGATTTCTCAAACTTTTTTAAACAGTAAACAAAACAAGTTTTACTTTCTTTTCTTGAATATTGAATGGTCACAGAATTGTTCACTCGTCCTACAGGACAAGCAATGGCCAACAAGCACTTGTCGGCAAGTAATAGCCACTCGCCATGGCGAGCGGACGAGTGCAGACTTCTGCCATGTTGTAAATTCAAGCAGCCGGATCTAAATCATTTTGTAAATAGAGATAGCTTGAAATAGATCAAGGTCAATATTATAATATTAATAGAAATGAAAGAAAATGCAAATTCTGTAATATGAATAATACATGAAAGAATGAGTCATTATTTCTTAAACTGACTGTGTTATCATATACATAATGAGAATGAGTTCTGTTCTGTTCATAATAAATACTTAAAACCTCAGTATTGTAGATGGAATCAGAAAATATGAAGAAATTAGAACTTGTCGAACGTTGAGTTAATGCCATGGACACCAAATCAGTTGCATCCACCACTATAGGTTCCAATCAGAGACTCACCTGCGTTCCCCTCATACCCTATAAGCTGGAATGTCGCTATATGACCTAATCTGTTTGTGCAACTTGAAACCCACAAACAAATAAAATAACTTCAAATAACTGTGAAGCTAGAGTAGGGATATGTTTTTCACCAGTCTAGAGAAGGGGTAGGGTTTTCTCTGCATAAGGTTAAATTAGGGGTTAGTTTTTAAACATTTCAGTTTAAAGTAGTGTTACAGACATCTTGTTAATTCTTCTGGCATAGAGTGAATTTATTTTGTAACTGACATGGAGACTGAGGTCCACAATTATAGTTTTATGTTATATATCTAAGTACAATGCCATCCTGAAAATAGCACTATTATTAAAGTGAAAATAATTATTTGATTACATTTTTTAAAAATATGTCCGAATATAGCTCATGATAATGATGTGTTTCCAAGGTTTTGTCTGCAGGGTCATGTTTTCCCCAGAGATATCTAAAGTAGGGTCATGCTTTTGCCACGGTCATGATTTTGCCATGGTCATGATTTTGCCACGGTCATGATTTTGCCATGGTCATGATTTTGCCAGATATGTCTAAAGTAGGGTCATGCTTTTGCCATGGTCATGATTTTGCCATGGTCATGATTTTGCCACGGTCATGATTTTGCCATGGTCATGATTTTGCCACGGTCATGATTTTGCCAGATATGTCTAAAGTAGGGTCATGCTTTTGCCATGGTCATGATTTTGCCATGGTCATGATTTTGCCACGGTCATGATTTTGCCATGGTCATGATTTTGCCACGGTCATGATTTTGCCAGATATGTCTAAAGTAGGGTCATGCTTTTGCCATGGTCATGATTTTGCCATGGTCATGATTTTGCCACGGTCATGATTTTGCCATGGTCATGATTTTGCCACGGTCATGATTTTGCCAGATATGTCTAAAGTAGGGTCATGCTTTTGCCATGGTCATGATTTTGCCATGGTCATGATTTTGCCACGGTCATGATTTTGCCACGGTCATGATTTTGCCACAGTCATGATTTTGCCAGATATGTCTAAAGTAGGGTCATGATTTTGCCAGATGTGTCATTTTTGTTTTGTTTTTATTTAACCCTTTCCTTCATAGAAGCACCTCTTGACGCCATTACCAATATGACATACATTAACCCTTTCCCTCATAGAAGCACCTCTTGACGCCATTACCAACACATACATTGACAATGTAGTGGCCAAACCAATGTTCATAATAAAGGCCAGAATCTCATGTAGTCCCAGTAATATCTATGGAGGTGGGATATATATGGCAACTATTTATCCACTGCATGATAGCTAAATGGCTGTCCTTTGTATGGCGATATAATAGTATATTAACCTAAATCTCTATGAAGGAAAGGGTTAAGTTTATTTAGCATTGCTATCGGTTGCCCATTTGAGCGACAGGAAGTTTACCTAACAACACCTTTCCTGGGCAGGCTCCAGCTGTTAACCAGTACTTGATGCACCAACCTCCGTAAGAAATTTGCCAACTTTGTGAGAGGGGCTCGAACATGTGACCATCAGTGATGATAGGTTACAGTGGTATATAAGTCAGCGACCTTAACCATTCGACCACGGAGGCGGACACGCAGTAGGGTCATGATTCTTCCAGATCTGTCTGAAGTTAGAGTCAGATTTTCATAGGTCATTTTGTGAAGAGGAGTGCTATACCCACCCCAAGGGGGAGTATCGATGTAGGTATGTGAAGCAATAGGTGAAACAGGGTGGGTAATGTGTTTTTCACGCTATTATATAAATATTTCAGCATAAAATGATATGACTAGTAAAAGTAAGCATAATAATATGTAATATAACATATATATATATGAAATATTCATCCTTTTATGTAATATAACATATACTGAGTCAAAAAAGAAACGATACCTGGTGTTTATGTGTCTATAATTTCAACATTTATTAAGAAAATTCTTTGAAAATTCATAAGATGATAGTCCAACATGTTTGAAAGAGGAGCACATAAAGCATAATGAGCCTCCGAAACTGTCTGCTGCGTGATGACGTAATTCGTCGGACAGGGGTCTAATGGAGTTTTCACACAGACGTCAATACCGAGTATGGGCACCATTTGCGTCTCTCACTGCAATGCACCGCCGTCGCATCGAACGGAAGAGTGTCTGAATCTCTTGCTGGTCAATATTTGTCCACTCCTGACGCAAAACATCCCTCAGTTGGTTTAACGTTACCGGCTGACGTCGTCTGACGCGGTGGTCTAACGTATCCCACAAATGTTCTATGGGTGACAAGTCTGGTGACAAAGCAGGCCACGGCAGGGTTTCAATATTGTTCTGCTCCAATAATGTGGTGGAAATCCGAGCAGTATGACACCTGGCGTTGTCCTGTTGGAGCAGTGTGACGTTTCTGTTGGCGTTAAAGAACGGTACAACAACTGGCGCAAGGATCTCATCACAGTACCGCTGGGCGTTTAGGTTCCCGTCCACCACTAACAGTTCAGTGCGACTGCCGAATGTGATACCGCCCCACGCCATAACGCTTCCGCCCCCGAACAGATCGACCTGACGTACACATGCGTCGGCGTAACGTTCACTGCGTCTGCGATATACCCGCTCTCTGCCATCCGCTCGACGCAAACAGACCCGCGATTCATCGCTAAACATCACCGAATTCCACTGTAACCGAGTCCAGCGAGCACGTTCCGTCGTCCATTCTCGCCGTACGTCACGGTGACGTCGTGTCAGGATGGGTCCGACGTATGGCCGATAGGCACGAATGCCACGTTCACCGAGCCGGTTCCTGATTGTTTGTGCACTGATGCGATTGTTGGTCATCCCAGGAGTAACGGCAGCTGTGTGCGTAGCAGGTAGGAACCGGTCACGTAAATGTGACGTCCGAATGTGACGGTCCTGTTCACGCGTCGTCACACGTGGTCGACCAGATCTTGGACGGTCGTCCACCGATCCATGTGTTCGATAACGTCGAAGTAGACGTGTTATCGTGATCCGCGTAACCCCGAGTCGATTTGCAACGTCACGCTGACATAAACCGCCGTCAATCATGCCAATGGCACGCATTCTCTGATTGCGGTTTAGCCTAGGCATTTTGTTAGAGGTAACAATGGGTATGTAAGGTGTTTTTCTTCGATGATAATGCAATACCAGTACAATAAACCGGTTTTCCGATTTGTACATGTGCAGGAAGTTGTCTTTGTTGAGGAGCACGTGCAAATCGGAAATTCGGCGTTCCAGGATTATCGGGTGTTTATTTACCTGTGTTTATGGTTGGCTGACGTTGCAATAAGATACCCGGTACTGATACGTAATGATATATTAAACCTTTCTATGGTTTTATCCGTTTTACGTCATTTTTAGTTTGGTATCGTTTCTTTTTTGACTTTTTTGATATATATATATATGAAATATTCATCCTTTTATGTAATATAACATATATATATATGAAATATTCATCCTTTTTAATTTTAATAATCTGGCATCAGTGATCTAGTTGTAGAGTGTCAGATTTGGAATTGAAGGGTCCCGGGTTCGATATTCGGTCACATATGTAGTATCCATAAGCATGGCACCTGATATATTGTATAGAGTACCGGTAAACTGCTTAGTAAACTGCTTAGTACTGGTAAACTGCTTAGTACTGGTAAACTGCTTAGTACTGGTAAACTGCTTAGTAAACTGCTTAGTACTGGTAAACTGCTTAGTACTGGTAAACTGCTTAGTACTGGTAAACTGCTTAGTACTGGTAAACTGCTTAGTACTGATAAACTGCTTAGGTCCGCTAAGACTGTCCTGGAAAACATGAAAGGGGTTTGACATAAATGGAAAATACATACAATAATGTGAAATGCATACCACACACCTTCAACCTCAAAACTTCCCAAAACCACATAATCTCTCAAACCAGTATTGTATAACAACTTCCTCATTATATCTTTCTATTACCTTCAAGTTACATAAGTTTTTATCATGTACATCAGTTTTACTACATGAGGATTTAATAGTTTCCAGAAGGGGCACAGTGGCATTTAATGTCCCCCCTGCTATCAGTCAGGACCCTGCTTAAGTTATGCAGGGGACAATGTGTCACTCACCTCATACAACTCTCCTGGCAACAATTCTCACAGGCATGAGAACAAACTAAATGCTGAATGAAATGGGCTTGTGGCAGATATGTTGAACTGATAGTATCCTGCCAGATGGTTTTACAATTCAACCCTTTCCTCAATGTAGGTCATGACCCACTCTGATTGTAACAATGCTCTGACAACAGTGTGACTTTATGATGAAATTAGGCCAATGCAGTTGTTCCTTGCTGCTGCAGTGGTTCCTTGCTGATGCAGTGGTTCCTTGCTGATGCAGTTGTTCCTTGCTGATGCAGTGGTTGCTTGCTGATGCAGTGGTTGCTTGCCGATGGTGTGGATCCTTGCTGATGCAGTGGTTCCTTGCTGATGCAGTGGATCCTTGCTGATGCAGTGGTTGCTTGCTGATGCAGTGGTTGCTTGCTGATGCAGTGGTTCCTTGCTGATGCAGTGGTTGCTTGCTGATGCAGTGGTTCCTTGCTGATGCAGTTGTTCCTTGCTGATGCAGTGGTTGCTTGCTGATGCAGTGGTTGCTTGCCGATGGTGTGGATCCTTGCTGATGCAGTGGTTCCTTGCTGATGCAGTGGATCCTTGCTGTGCAGTGGTTGCTTGCTGATGCAGTGGTTCCTTGCTGATGCAGTGGTTGCTTGCTGATGCAGTGGTTCCTTGCTGATGCAGTGGTTCCTTGCTGATGCAGTGGTTGCTTGCTGATGCAGTGGTTCCTTGCTGATGCAGTGGTTGCTTGCTGATGCAGTGGTTCCTTGCTGATGCAGTGGTTCCTTGCTGATGCAGTGGTTCCTTGCTGATGCAGTGGTTGCTTGCTGATGCAGTGGTTGCTTGCTGATGCAGTGGTTCCTTGCTGATGCAGTGGTTCCTTGCTGATGCAGTGGATCCTTGCTGCTGCAGTGGTTCCTTGCTGATGCAGTGGTTCCTTGCTGCTGCAGTGGTTGCTTGCTGATGCAGTGGTTCCTTGCTGATGCAGTGGTTCCTTGCTGCTGCAGTGGTTGTTTGCTGATGCAGTGGTTCCTTGCTGATGCAGTGGTTGCTTGCTGATGCAGTGGTTCCTTGCTGATGCAGTGGTTCCTTGCTGATGCAGTGGTTCCTTGCTGATGCAGTGGTTGCTTGCTGATGCAGTGGTTCCTTGCTGATGCAGTTGTTCCTTGCTGATGCAGTGGTTCCTTGCTGATTAAGTGGTTCCTTGTTGATGCAGTGGTTCCTTGCTGACGCAGTGGTTCCTTGCTGATGCAGTGGTTACTTGCTGATGCAGTGGTTCCTTGCTGACGCAGTGGTTCCTTGCTGATGCAGTGGTTCCTTGCTGATGCAGTGGTTGCCTGCTGATGCAGTGGTTCCTTGCTGATGCAGTGGTTCCTTGCTGATGCAGTGGTTGCTTGCTGATGCAGTGGTTGCCTGCTGATGCAGTGGTTCCTTGCTGATGCAGTGGTTGCTTGCTGATGCAGTGGTTCCTTGCTGATGCAGTGGTTCCTTGTTGATGCAGTGGTTCCTTGCTGATGCAGTGGTTGCTTGCTGATGCAGTGGTTCCTTGCTGATGCAGTGGTTCCTTGCTGATGCAGTGGTTCCTTGCTGATGCAGTGGTTCCTTGCTGATGCAGTGGTTGCCTGCTGATGCAGTGGTTCCTTGCTGATGCAGTGGTTCCTTGCTGCTGCAGTGGTTCCTTGCTGATGCAGTGGTTCCTTGCTGATGCAGTGGTTGCCTGCTGATGCAGTGGTTCCTTGCTGATGCAGTGGTTGCCTGCTGATGCAGTGGTTCAGTGCTGATGAAGTGGTTGCTTGCTGATGCAGTGGTTGCTTGCTGATGCAGTGGTTGCTTGCTGATGCAATGGTTGCCTGCTGATGCAGTGGTTCCTTGCTGATGCAGTGGTTTCTTGCTGATGCAGTGGTTGCCTGCTGATGCAGTGGTTGCCTGCTGATGCAGTGGTTGCCTGCTGATGCAGTGGTTGCCTGCTGATGCAGTGGTTCCTTGCTGATGCAGTGGTTCCTTGCTGATGCAGTGGTTCCTTGCTGATGCAGTGGTTGCCTGCTGATGCAGTGGTTCCTTGCTGATGCAGTGGTTTCTTGCTGATGCAGTGGTTCCTTGCTGATGCAGTGGTTCCTTGCTGATGAAGAGGTTCCTTGCTGATGCAGTGGTTCCTGGCTGATGTAGTGGTTGCTTGCTGATGCAGTGGTTGCCTGCTGATGCAGTGGTTCCTTGCTGATGCAGTGGTTCCTTGCTGATGCAGTGGTTGCCTGCTGATGCAGTGGTTGCCTGCTGATGCAGTGGTTCCTTGCTGATGCAGTGGTTCCTTGCTGATGCAGTGGTTCCTTGCTGATGCAGTGGTTGCTTGATGATGCAGTGGTTGCTTGCCGATGCAGTGGTTCCTTGCTGATGCAGTGGTTCCTTGCTGCTGCAGTGGTTGCTTGCTGACACAGTGGTTGCTTGCCGATGCAGTTGTTCCTTGCTGATGCAGCGGTTGCTTGCTGCTGCAGTGGTTGCTTGCTGATGCAGTGGTTATCTGCTGATGCAGTGGTTGCCTGCTGCTGCAGTGGTTGCTTGCTGGTGCAATGGTTGCTTGCTGATGCAGTGGTTGCTTGCTGATGCAGTGGTTCCTTGCTGATGCAGTGGTTGCTTGCTGATGCAGTGGTTGCTTGCTGATGCAGTGGTTGCTTGCTGATGCAGTGGTTGCCTGCTGATGCAGTGGTTGCCTGCTGATGCAGTGGTTGCTTGCTGATGCAGTGGTTGCCTGCTGATGCAGTGGTTGCCTGCTGATGCAGTGGTTGCTTGCTGATGCAGTGGTTGCCTGCTGATGCAGTGGTTGCTTGCTGATGCAGTGGTTGCCTGCTGATGCAGTGGTTGCTTGCTGATGCAGTGGTTGCCTGCTGATGCAGTGGTTGCTTGCTGATGCAGTGGTTCCTTGCTGATGCAGTGGTTGCTTGTTGATGCAGTGGTTGCTTGCTGATGCAGCGGTTCCTTGCTGATGCAGTGGTTCCTTGCTGATGCAGTGGTTCCTTGCTGATGCAGTGGTTCCTTGCTGATGCACTGGTTGCCTGCTGATGCAGTGGTTGCCAGCTGATGCATGGTTGCCAGCTGATGCAGTGGTTGCCAGCTGATGCAGTGGTTGCTTGCTGATGCAGTGGTTGCTTGCTGATGGTGTGGTTCCTGTCTGATGCAGTGGTTGCCTGCTGCTGCAGTGGTTCCTTGCTGATGCAGTTAATGTCTGGTACACTGTATGAGAGTGTCCCGTGTATGTGAATGTCTGGTACACTGTGTGAGAGTGTCCCGTGTATGTGAATGTCTGGTACACTGTATGAGAGTGTCTCGTGTATGTGAATGTATTGTACACTGTATGAGAGTGTCCCATGTATATCGAATGTTTTGTACACTGTATGAGAGTGTCCCATGTATTTAAATGCCCCTTACACTATATGATAGTGTCCCATGTATATGAATGTCCTATACACTGTATGAGAGTGTCCCATGTATGTGAATGTCTGGTACACTGTATGAGAGTGTCCCATGTATGTGAATGCCCTGTACACTGTATGAGAGTGTCCCATGCATGTGAATGTCATGTACACTGTATGAGTGTCCCATGTATGTGAATGTCCTGTACACTGTATGTGAGTGTCCAGTGTATGTGGATATCCTGTACACTGTATGAGAGTGTCCCATGTATGTGAACATCTAGTACACTGTATGAGAGTGTCCCATGTATGTGAATGTCATGTAAACTGTATGTGAGTGCCCCATGTATGTGAATGTCTGATACACTGTATGTGAGTGTCCCATGTATTTGAATGCCGGGTACACTGTATGAGAGTGTCACATGTATTTGAATGTCCCATATATTGTATGAGAATGTCCCATGTATGTGAATGTCATGTACACTGTATGAGAGTGTCCCATGCATGTGAATGTCCGGTCCACTGTATGAGAGTATCCCATGTATGTGAATGTCTGGTACACTATGTGAGTGTCCCATGTATGTGTATTTCTGGTACACTGTATGAGAGTGTCCCATGTATGTGAATGTCTGGTACACTGTATGTGAATGTCCTATGTATGTGAATGTCTGGTACACTGTATGAGAGTGTCTCGTGTATGTGAATGTATGGTACACTGTATGAGAGTGTCCCATGTATGTGAATGTCTGGTATGTACACTGTATGTGAGTGTCCTATGTATGTGAATGTCCTGTATACTGTGTGATAGTGTCCCATGTATGTGAATGTCCTGTATACTCTATGAGAGTGTACCATTTATTTGAATATCTGGTACATTGTATGAGAGTGTCCCATGTATGTGAATATCCTGTACACTGTATGAGACTGTCCCATGTATGTGAATGTCTAGTACACTGTATGAGAGTGTCCTATGTATGTGAATGTCTGGTACACTGTATGAGAATGTCCCATGTATGTGAATGTCCCATACACTGTATGAGAGTGTCCCATGTATGTGAACGTCTAGTACACTGTATTAGAGTGTCCCATGTATGTGCATGTCCTGTACACTGTATGAGAGTGTCCCATGTATGTGAATGTCTTGTACACTGTATGAGAGTGTCCCATGTATGTGCATGTACAGTACACTGTATGAGTGTCCCATGTATGTGAATGTCCTGTACACTGTATGAGAGTGTCCCATGTATGTGAATGTCTGGTACACTGTATGAGTGTCCCATGTATGTGAATGTCCTGTACACTGTATGATAGTGTCCCATGTATGTGAATGTACAGTACACTGTATGAGTGTCCCATGTATGTGAATGTACAGTACACTGTATGATAGTGTCCCATGTATGTGAATGTCCTGTACACTGTATGAGAGTGTCCCATGTATGTGAATGTACAGTACACTATGAGTGTCCCATGTATGTGAATGTCCTGTACACTGTATGAGAGTGTCCCATGTATGTGAATGTCTGGTACACTGTATGAGAGTGTCCCGTGTATGTGAATGTCTGGTACACTGTATGAGAGTGTCCCATGTATGTGAATGTCTGGTACACTGTATGAGAGTTTCCCATGTATGTGAATGTCTGGTACACTGTATGAGAGTTTCCCATGTATGTGAATGTCTGGTACACTGTATGTGAGTGCCCCATGTATGTGAATGTCCTGTACACTGTATGAGAGTGTCCCATGTATTCAAGTGTCCCATACACTGTATGAGAGTGTACTATGTATGCAAATATCCCATATAATGTATGGGAGTGTCCCATGTATACAAGTGTCCCATACACTGTATGAGAGTGTCCAATAAGTCAGCAGTTCTATCTAATGGTTCAAACATTAATTATAAGTAATGTTAGACAGCATTTAATGTTACACCAGTTTCCTACTGTATAAGAATGTTAGAAAATTGTCGATGTTTTATATTTTATGTTTTATAATGTTGCAGTGTATATATGTATGTGGTCTGTCAGATACTGAGTAAATTATTTGACTTTAGGAAATGTACAATATGTGTCTTCCAGGAAATGTATTATCCCATGTTCCAAGAATAATTTGAGGACTGGCATCACCTGCCTTTTTTCAACCCCAAAATATAATACAATTCAATACAATACAATACAATCATACTGCATTATATTATACAATGTACATTTTATACATAACATTCTATAAGTATAATAGTATATTGTTGTTGTTGTTGTTGTTTGGGTCAGGTTTCATCAGATCTCATACAATAATGCATATCTAGCTGGCACTACTTGAGACCTCTGCTGTGGCATGTAGTTTCCAGCTACTTCACATAGATCTGCAGATATTCCTAATTAATGGAGAATATCAACATATACTTTCACTTATACATTCATTACTAGGAACTATTGATTATGTAAAGAATAATCTAAAAGATAGTATGTTCCTGCTGAGAACCAAGCTTGCCCCATGTTCATCATGTTGTAAGAAAATGTAACTTCCTGTTCTTTATTACTCTATGACACCTAACCTGATTTCACACACAGGTTGTTCTCACAGAAGTTTCTCCAGCACATGCCCCCATCTAAATTAACTTAGCTCTTATTACATAATCTGACTCACAATTTGGCATTAAATGGCTTTATGAGGGTCTGTGGAATCTGACAAGTACTTCACAGTTTATTCATCATTGGGGGGGGGGTCATTCTGTGACAGTTACTGACATGTACACAGTGGGGTTATTGGTATGAGGTGTGGAAAGTTGTGGGAATTGTCCTGTAAAGGTGTAGCCCAATCTAGTTGGGTTCAGTGCCAATGAAAGTGATTAATATAAGCTGTCACACCGCACACACCGCACACACCGCACACACGCACGCACGCACGCACGCACGCACGCACGCACACACACCACACACACCACACACAAACCACACAAACCACACAAACCACACAAACCACACAAACCACACAACCACACAAACCACACAAACCACACAAACCACACAAACCACACACACCACGCACGCACGCACGCACGCACGCACGCACGCACGCACGCACGCACGACACGCACGCACGCACGCACGCACGCACGCACGCACGCACGCACGCACGCACGCACGCACACACACACACACATTTCAATCATGTACCAATCTTAGATTCTATCACAATTATTTCAGTCTTGTACCATTCTTAGATTCTATCACCATTTCAGTCTGGTACCATTCTTAGATTCTATCACCATTTCAGTCTGGTACCATTCTTAGATTCTATCACCATTATTTCAGTCTTGTACCATTCTTAGATTCTATCACCATTTCAGTCTTGTACCATTCTTAGATTCTATCACCATTTCAGTCTTGTACCATTCTTAGATTCTATCACCATTTCAGTCTGGTACCATTCTTAGATTCTATCACCATTTCAGTCTGGTACCATTCTTAGATTCTATCACCATTATTTCAGTCTTGTACCATTCTTAGATTCTATCACCATTTCAGTCTTGTACCATTCTTAGATTCTATCACCATTTCAGTCTTGTACCATTCTTAGATTCTATCACCATTTCAGTCTTGTACCATTCTTAGATTCTTAGATTCTATCACCATTTCAGTCTTGTACCATTCTTAGATTCTATCACCATTATTTCAGTCTTGTACCATTCTTAGATTCTATCACCATTTCAGTCTTGTACCATTCTATCACCATTTCAGTCTGGTACCATTCTTAGATTCCACCATTATTAGCATAGGAGATATTATGTATGCGATCTGCTTATTTACAGGATATAAAGAGGGCAGCTTCACAAATTCCAAATTCACGAGCAAAATTCCCTAAATTACAAGGTGAGTTTGTAGTATTCTGAATGACGGTACACACTTGAATAACAATATGTACCATTTTCATAAATGGCATTGATGAATATAACAAGGTAACATGCTTTTTATTATTCACTCGCCGTGAAGCGGAATTGAAGTGTACTGGTGTACATCTGTCCGTCCACACTCACTAATGTGTACTTTTGTGGCTAAGAGAACAATATATTCATTGTCTAGTTGTTTAGAGATAGCTGTTATGTAGCTTGGAGAACAATAGATATATTGTCTAGTGGTCTAGGGTTAGCTGCTATGTGGCTTGGAGAACTATAGATATATTGCCTAGTGGTCTAGGGTTAGTTGTTATGTGGCTTGGAGAACAATAGATATATTGTCTAGTGGTCTAGGGTTAGCTGCTATGTGGCTTGGAGAACTATAGATATATTGTCTAGTGGTCTAGGGTTAGCTGCTATGTGGCTTGGAGAACTATAGATATATTGTCTAGTGGTCTAGGGTTAGTTGTTATGTGGCTAGGAGAACTATAGATATATTGTCTAGTGGTCTAGGGTTAGCTGCTATGTGGCTTGGAGAACTATCTATATATTGTCTAGCGGTCTGAGTTAGCTGCTATGTGGCTTGGAGAACTATAGATATATTGTCTAGTGGTCTAGGGTTAGTTGCTATGTGGCTAGGAGAACTATATATATATTGTCTAGTGGTCTAGGGTTAGCTGCTATGTGGCTTGGAGAACTATCTATATATTGTCTAGCGGTCTAGGGTTAGCTGCTATGTGGCTTGGAGAACTATAGATATATTGTCTAGTGGTCTAGGGTTAGCTGCTATGTGGCTTGGAGAACTATCTATATATTGTCTAGCGGTCTAGGGTTAACTGCTATGTGGCTAGGAGAACTATAGATATATTGCCTAGTGGTCTAGGGTTAGCTGTTATGTGGCTAGGAGAACAATAGATATATTGCCTAGTGGTCTAGGGTTAGCTGTTATGTGGCTAGGAGAACAATAGATATATTGCCTAGTGGTCTAGGGTTAGCTGTTATGTGGCTAGGAGAACAATAGATATATTGTCTAGTGGTCTAGGGTTAGCTGTTATGTGGCTAGGAGAACAATAGATATATTGTCTAGTGGTCTAGGGTTAGTTGTTATGTGGCTAGGAGAACAATAGATATATTGTCTAGTTGTCTAGGTTTAGCTGTTATGTAGCTAGGAGAACAATATATATATTGTCCATGGTTAGCTGCTATGTGGCTAGGAGAACAATATATATATTGTCTAGTTGTCTAGGTTTAGCTGTTATGTAGCTAGGAGAACAATATATATATTGTCTAGTTGTCTAGGGTTAGCTGTTATGTGGCTAGGAGAACAATATATATATTGTCCATGGTTAGCTGTTATGTGGCTAGGAGAACAATAGATATATTGTCTAGTTGTCTAGGTTTAGCTGTTATGTAGCTAGGAGAACAATATATATATTGTCTAGTTGTCTAGGGTTAGCTGTTATGTGGCTAGGAGAACAATAGATATATTGTCTAGTGGTCTAGGGTTAGCTGTTATGTGGCTAGGAGAACAATAGATATATTGTCTAGTGGTCTAGGGTTAGTTGTTATGTGGCTAGGAGAACAATAGATATATTGTCTAGTTGTCTAGGTTTAGCTGTTATGTAGCTAGGAGAACAATATATATATTGTCCATGGTTAGCTGCTATGTGGCTAGGAGAACAATATATATATTGTATAGTGGTCTAAGGTTAACTGCTATGTGGCTAGGAGAACTATAGATATAATGTCTAGTGGTCTAGGATTAGCTGCTATGTGGCTAGGAGAACTATATATATATTGTCGTGTGGTCTAAGGTTAACTGCTATGTGGCTAGGAGAACAATAGATATATTGTCTAGTGGTCTAGGGTTAGCTGCTATGTGGCTAGGAGAACAATAGATATATTGTCTAGTGGTCTAGGGTTAGCTATTATGTGGCTAGGAGAACAATAGATATATTGTCTAGTGGTCTAAGGTTAACTGCTATGTGGCTAGGAGAACTATAGATATAATGTCTAGTGGTCTAGGATTAGCTGCTATGTGGCTAGGAGAACTATATATATATATATTGTCTAGTGGTCTAAGGTTAGCTGCTATGTGGCTAGGAGAACAATAGATATATTGTCTAGTGGTCTAGGGTTAGCTATTATGTGGCTAGGAGAACAATATATATATTGTCTAGTGGTCTAAGGTTAACTGCTATGTGGCTAGGAGAACTATATATATAATGTCTAGTGGTCTAGGATTAGCTGCTATGTGGCTAGGAGAACTATATATATATTGTCTAGTGGTCTAAGGTTAACTGCTAGGTGGCTAGGAGAACTATAGATATAATGTCTAGTGGTCTAGGATTAGCTGCTATGTGGCTAGGAGAACTATCTATATATTGTCTAGTGGTCTAAGGTTAACTGCTAGGTGGCTAGGAGAACTATAGATATATTGTCTAGTGGTCTAAGGTTAGCTGCTATGTGGCTAGGAGAACAATAGATATATTGTCTAGTGGTCTAGGGTTAGCTGCTATGTTGCTAGGAGAACAATAGATATGCTGTCTAGTGGTCTAGGGTTTGCTGCTATGTGGATAGCAGACCAATAGATCTATTGTCTAGTGGTCTAGGGTTAGCTGCTATGTGGCTAGGAGAACAATAGATATATTGTCTAGTTGTCTAGGGTTAGCTGCTATGTGGCTAGGAGACCAATAACTCTATTGTCTAGTGGTCTAGGGTTAACTGCTATGTGGCTAGGAGAACAATAGATATATTGTCTAGTGGTCTAGGGTTAGTTGTTATGTGGCTAGGAGAACAATAGATATATTGTCTAGTTGTCTAGGTTTAGCTGTTATGTAGCTAGGAGAACAATATATATATTGTCCATGGTTAGCTGCTATGTGGCTAGGAGAACAATATATATATTGTCTAGTGGTCTAAGGTTAACTGCTATGTGGCTAGGAGAACTATAGATATAATGTCTAGTGGTCTAGGGTTAGCTGCTATGTGGCTAGGAGAACTATATATATATTGTCTAGTGGTCTAAGGTTAACTGCTATGTGGCTAGGAGAACAATAGATATATTGTCTAGTGGTCTAGGGTTAGCTGCTATGTGGCTAGGAGAACAATAGATATATTGTCTAGTGGTCTAAGGTTAACTGCTATGTGGCTAGGAGAACTATAGATATAATGTCTAGTGGTCTAGGATTAGCTGCTATGTGGCTAGGAGAACTATATATATATTGTCTAGTGGTCTAAGGTTAACTGCTATGTGGCTAGGAGAACTATAGATATAATGTCTAGTGGTCTAGGATTAGCTGCTATGTGGCTAGGAGAACTATATATATATTGTCGTGTGGTCTAAGGTTAACTGCTATGTGGCTAGGAGAACAATAGATATATTGTCTAGTGGTCTAGGGTTAGCTGCTATGTGGCTAGGAGAACAATAGATATATTGTCTAGTGGTCTAGGGTTAGCTATTATGTGGCTAGGAGAACAATAGATATATTGTCTAGTGGTCTAAGGTTAACTGCTATGTGGCTAGGAGAACTATAGATATAATGTCTAGTGGTCTAGGATTAGCTGCTATGTGGCTAGGAGAACAATAAATCTATTGTCTAGTGGTCTAGGGTTAACTGCTATGTGGCTAGGAGAACAATAGATATATTGTCTAGTGGTCTAGGGTTAGCTGCTATGTGGCTAGGAGAACAATAGATATATTGTCTAGTGGTCTAAGGTTAACTGCTATGTGGCTAGGAGAACTATAGATATAATGTCTAGTGGTCTAGGATTAGCTGCTATGTGGCTAGGAGAACAATATATATATTGTCGTGTGGTCTAAGGTTAACTGCTATGTGGCTAGGAGAACAATAGATATATTGTCTAGTGGTCTAGGGTTAGCTGCTATGTGGCTAGGAGAACTATATATATATTGTCTAGTGGTCTAGGGTTAGCTGCTATGTGGCTAGGAGAACTATAGATTTATTGCCTAGTGGTCTAGCGTTAGCTGCTATGTGGCTAGGAAAACGATAGATATATTGTCTAGTGGTCTAAGGTTAACTGCTATTTGACTAGGAAAACAATAGATATATTGTCTAGTGGTCTAGGGTTAGCTGCTATGTGGCTAGGAGAACTATAGATCTATTGTCTAGTGGTCTTCTGTTAGTTGCTATGTGGCTAGGAGACCAATATATCTATTGTCTAGTGGTCTAGGGTTAGCTGTTATGTGGCTAGGAGAACAAAAGATATATTGTCTAGTGGTCTAGGGTTAGCTGTTATGCGGCTAGGAGAACAATATATATATTGTCTAGTGGTCTAGGGTTAGCTGCTATGTGGCTAGGAGAACAATAGATATATTGTCTAGTGGTCTAAGGTTAACTGCTATGTGGCTAGGAGAACTATATATATATTGTCTAGTGGTCTAGGGTTAGCTGCTATGTGACTAGGAGAACAATTGATATATTGTCTAGCTGTCTATGATTAGCTGCTATGTGGCTAGGAGACCAATATATATATTGTCTAGTTGTCTAGGGTTAGCTGCTTTGTGGCTAGGAGAACTATATATATATTGTCTAGTGGTCTACGGTTAACTGCTATGTGGCTAGGAGAACAATACATACATTGTCTAGTGGTCTAGGGTTAGCTGCTATGTGGCTAGGAGAACAATATATATATTGTCTAGTGGTCTAGCAGTAGCTGCTATGTGGCTAGGAGAACAATAGATATATTGTCTAGTGGTCTAGGGTTAGCTGTTATGTGGCTAGGAGATCAATATATATATTGTCTAGTGGTCTAGGTTTAGCTGTTATGTGGCTAGGAGAACAATATATATATTGTCTAGGGTTAGCTGCTATGTGGCTAGGAGAACTATAGATATAATGTCTAGTGGTCTAGGATTAGCTGCTATGTGGCTAGGAGACCAATATATCTATTGTCTAGTGGTCTAGCGGTAGCTGCTATGTGGCTAGGAGAACTATAGATATATTGTCTAGTGGTCTATGATTAGCTGCTATGTGGATAGGAGAACAATAGATATATTGTCTAGTGGTCTAAGGTTAGCTGCTATGTGAATAGGAAAACAATAGATATATTGTCTAGTGGTCGTGGGTTAGCTGCTATGTGGCTAGGAGAACTATAGATATATTGTCTAGTGGTCTATGATTAGCTGCTATGTGGATAGGAGAACAATAGATATATTGTCTAGTGGTCTATGATTAGCTGCTATGTGGGTAGGAGATCTATAGATCTATTGTGTAGTGGTCTAGGGTTAGCTGCTATGTGGCTAGGAGAACAATAGATATATGGTCTAGTGGTCTAGTGTTAGCTGCTATGTGGCTAGGAGAACTATAAATATATTGTCTAGTGGTCTAGGATTAGCTGCTATGTGGCTAGGAGAACTATAGATATATTGTCTAGTGGTCTAGGGTTAGCTGCTATGTGGCTAGGAGAACTATAGATATATTGTCTAGTGGTCTAGGGTTAGCTGCTATGTGGCTAGGAGAACAATATATATATTGTCTAGTGGTCTAGGGTTAGCTGCTATGTGGCTAGGAGAACAATAGATATATTGTCTAGTGGTCTAAGGTTAACTGCTATGTGGCTAGGAGAACAATAGATATATTGTCTAGTGGTCTAGGGTTAGCTGCTATGTGGCTAGGAGAACAATATATATATTGTCTAGGGTTAGCTGCTATGTGGCTAGGAGAACAATAGATATATTGTCTAGTGGTCTAAGGTTAACTGCTATGTGGCTAGGAGAACTATAGATATAATGTCTAGTGGTCTAGGGTTAGCTGCTATGTGGCTAGGAGAACTATAGATATATTGTCTTGTGGTCTAAGGTTAACTGCTATGTGGCTAGGAGAACAATAGATATATTGTCTAGTGGTCTAGGGTTAGCTGCTATGTGGCTAGGAGAACTATATATATATTGTCTAGTGGTCTAGGGTTAGCTGCTATGTGGCTAGGAGAACTATAGATTTATTGCCTAGTGGTCTAGCGTTAGCTGCTATGTGGCTAGGAAAACGATAGATATATTGTCTAGTGGTCTAAGGTTAACTGCTATTTGACTAGGAAAACAATAGATATATTGTCTAGTGGTCTAGGGTTAGCTGCTATGTGGCTAGGAGAACTATAGATCTATTGTCTAGTGGTCTTCTGTTAGTTGCTATGTGGCTAGGAGACCAATATATCTATTGTCTAGTGGTCTAGGGTTAGCTGTTATGTGACTAGGAGAACAAAAGATATATTGTCTAGTGGTCTAGGGTTAGCTGTTATGCGGCTAGGAGAACAATATATATATTGTCTAGTGGTCTAGGGTTAGCTGCTATGTGGCTAGGAGAACAATAGATATATTGTCTAGTGGTCTAAGGTTAACTGCTATGTGGCTAGGAGAACTATATATATATTGTCTAGTGGTCTAGGGTTAGCTGCTATGTGACTAGGAGAACAATAGATATATTGTCTAGCTGTCTATGATTAGCTGCTATGTGGCTAGGAGACCAATATATATATTGTCTAGTTGTCTAGGGTTAGCTGCTTTGTGGCTAGGAGAACTATATATATATTGTCTAGTGGTCTACGGTTAGCTGCTATGTGGCTAGGAGAACAATATATATATTGTCTAGTGGTCTAGCAGTAGCTGCTATGTGGCTAGGAGAACAATAGATATATTGTCTAGTGGTCTAGGGTTAGCTGTTATGTGGCTAGGAGAACAATATATATATTGTCTAGTGGTCTAGGTTTAGCTGTTATGTGGCTAGGAGAACAATATATATATTGTCTAGGGTT
>CM026392.1:59298416-59321783 GCA_014843695.1 Archivesica marissinica
TGCAAGTAGGACAGGGAACAACCCATACAAACAATATGCAAGTAGGACAGGGAACAACCCATACAAACAATATGCAAGTAGGACAGGGAACAACCCATACAAACAATATGCAAGTAGGACAGGGAACAACCCATATAAACAATATGCAAGTAGGACAGGGAACAACCCATACAAACAATATGCAAGTAGGACAGGGAACAACCCATACAAACAATATGCAAGTAGGACAGGGAACAACCCATAGAAACAATATGCAAGTAGGACAGGGAACAACCCATACAAACAATATGCAAGTGGGACAGGGAACAACCCATAGAAACAATATGCAAGTGGGACAGGGAACAACCCATACAAACAATATGCAAGTGGGACAGGGAACAACCCATATAACCATATAAACAATATGCAAGTAGGACAGGGAACAACCCATATAAACAATATGCAAGTGGGACAGGGAACAACCCATACAAACAATATGCAAGTAGGACAGGGAACAACCCATACAAACAATATGCAAGTAGGACAGGGAACAACCCATACAAACAATATGCAAGTAGGACAGGGAACAACCCATACAAACAATATGCAAGTAGGACAGGGAACAACCCATACAAACAATATGCAAGTAGGACAGGGAACAACCCATACAAACAATATGCAAGTAGGACAGGGAACAACCCATAGAAACAATATGCAAGTAGGACAGGGAACAACCCATACAAACAATATGCAAGTGGGACAGGGAACAACCCATAGAAACAATATGCAAGTGGGACAGGGAACAACCCATACAAACAATATGCAAGTGGGACAGGGAACAACCATAAACCATATAAACAATATGCAAGTAGGACAGGGAACAACCCATATAAACAATATGCAAGTAGGACAGGGAACAACCCATACAAACAATATGCAAGTAGGACAGGGAACAACCCATACAAACAATATGCAAGTGGGACAGGGAACAACCCATACAAACAATATGCAAGTAGGACAGGGAACAACCCATACAAACAATATGCAAGTAGGACAGGGAACAACCCATACAAACAATATGCAAGTAGGACAGGGAACAACCCATAAACCATATAAACAATATGCAAGTAGGACAGGGAACAACCCATATAAACAATATGCAAGTGGGACAGGGAACAACCCATATAAACAATATGCAAGTGGGACAGGGAACAACCCATACAAACAATATGCAAGTAGGACAGGGAACAACCCATATAAACAATATGCAAGTAGGACAGGGAACAACCCATACAAACAATATGCAAGTAGGACAGGGAACAACCCATACAAACAATATGCAAGTAGGACAGGGAACAACCCATACAAACAATATGCAAGTAGGACAGGGAACAACCCATACAAACAATATGCAAGTAGGACAGGGAACAACCCATACAAACAATATGCAAGTAGGACAGGGAACAACCCATACAAACAATATGCAAGTAGGACAGGGAACAACCCATACAAACAATATGCAAGTAGGACAGGGAACAACCCATACAAACAATATGCAAGTAGGACAGGGAACAACCCATACAAACAATATGCAAGTAGGACAGGGAACAACCCATACAAACAATATGCAAGTAGGACAGGGAACAACCCATACAAACAATATGCAAGTAGGACAGGGAACAACCCATACAAACAATATGCAAGTAGGACAGGGAACAACCCATACAAACAATATGCAAGTAGGACAGGGAACAACCCATACAAACAATATGCAAGTAGGACAGGGAACAACCCATACAAACAATATGCAAGTAGGACAGGGAACAACCCATACAAACAATATGCAAGTAGGACAGGGAACAACCCATACAAACAATATGCAAGTAGGACAGGGAACAACCCATACAAACAATATGCAAGTAGGACAGGGAACAACCCATAGAAACAATATGCAAGTAGGACAGGGAACAACCCATACAAACAATATGCAAGTAGGACAGGGAACAACCCATATAAACAATATGCAAGTGGGACAGGGAACAACCCATACAAACAATATGCAAGTGGGACAGGGAACAACCCATATAAACAATATGCAAGTAGGACAGGGAACAACCCATACAAACAATATGCAAGTAGGACAGGGAACAACCCATACAACAATATGCAAGTAGGACAGGAACAACATACAACAATATGCAAGTAGGACAGGGAACAACCCATACAAACAATATGCAAGTAGGACAGGGAACAACCCATATAAACAATATGCAAGTAGGACAGGGAACAACCCATATAAACAATATGCAAGTGGGACAGGGAACAACCCATACAAACAATATGCAAGTAGGACAGGGAACAACCCATACAAACAATATGCAAGTAGGACAGGGAACAACCCATACAAACAATATGCAAGTAGGACAGGGAACAACCCATACAAACAATATGCAAGTAGGACAGGGAACAACCCATACAAACAATATGCAAGTAGGACAGGGAACAACCCATAAAACAATATGCAAGTAGGACAGGGAACAACCCATACAAACAATATGCAAGTGGGACAGGGAACAACCCATACAAACAATATGCAAGTGGGACAGGGAACAACCCATACAAACAATATGCAAGTGGGACAGGGAACAAATATTGTCTAGTGGTCTAGGGTTAGCTGCTATGTGACTAGGAGAACAATTGATATATTGTCTAGCTGTCTATGGTTAGCTGCTATGTGGCTAGGAGAACAATATATATATTGTCTAGTTGTCTAGGGTTAGCTGCTATGTGGCTAGGAGAACTATATATATATTGTCTAGTGGTCTAGGGTTAACTGCTATGTGGCTAGGAGAACAATAAATATATTGTCTAGTGGTCTAGGGTTAGCTGCTATGTGGCTAGGAGAACAATATATATATTGTCTAGTGGTCTAGAGTAGCTGCTATGTGGCTAGGAGAACAATAGATATATTGTCTAGTGGTCTAGGGTTAGCTGCTATGTGGCTAGGAGAACAATATATATATTGTCTAGTGGTCTAGGGTTAGCTGCTATGTGGCTAGGAGAACAATATATATATTGTCTAGGGTTAGCTGCTATGTGGCTAGGAGAACTATAGATATATTGTCTAGTGGTCTAGGGTTAGCTGCTATGTGGCTAGGAGAACAATAGATATATTGTCTAGTGGTCTAGGGTTAGCTGCTATGTGGCTAGGAGAACTATAGATATATTGTCTAGTGGTCTATGGTTAGCTGCTATGTGGCTAGGAGAACAATAGATATATTGTCTAGTGGTCTAGGGTTAGCTGCTATGTGGCTAGGAGAACTATAGATATATTGTCTAGTGGTCTAAGGTTAACTGCTATGTGGCTAGGAGAACTATAGATATATTGTCTAGTGGTCTAGGGTTAGCTGCTATGTGGCTAGGAGAACTATAGATATATTGTCTAGTGGTCTAAGGTTAGCTGCTATGTGGCTAGGAGAACTATAGATATATTGTCTAGTGGTCTAGGGTTAGCTGCTATGTGGCTAGGAGAAATAGATATATTGTCTAGTGGTCTAAGGTTAACTGCTATGTGGCTAGGAGAACATATAGATATATTGTCTAGTGGTCTAGGGTTAGCTGCTATGTGGCTAGGAGAACTATAGATATATTGTCTAGTGGTCTAGGTTAGCTGCTAAGTGGCTAGGAGAACAATAGATATGCTGTCTAGTGGTCTAGGGTTTGCTGCTATGTGGATAGGAGACCAATAGATCTATTGTCTAGTGGTCTAGCGGTAGCTGCTATGTGGCTAGGAGAACTATAGATATATTGTCTAGTGGTCTATGATTAGCTGCTATGTGGATAGGAGAACAATAGATATATTGTCTAGTGGTCTATGATTAGCTGCTATGTGGCTAGGAGATCTATAGATATATTGTCTAGTTGTCTAGGGTTAGCTGCTTTGTGGCTAGGAGACCAATAAATATATTGTCTAGTGGTCTAGGGTTAACTGCTATGTGGCTAGGAGAACAATATATATATTGTCTAGTGGTCTAGGGTTAGCTGTTATGTGGCTAGGAGAACAATATATATATTGTCTAGGGTTAGCTGCTATGTGGCTAGGAGAACAATAGATATATTGTCTAGTGGTCTAAGGTTAACTGCTATGTGGCTAGGAGAACTATAGATATAATGTCTAGTGGTCTAGGATTAGCTGCTATGTGGCTAGGAGAACTATATATATATTGTCTAGTGGTCTACGGTTAACTGCTATGTGGCTAGGAGAACAATACATACATTGTCTAGTGGTCTAGGGTTAGCTGCTATGTGGCTAGGAGAACAATATATATATTGTCTAGTGGTCTAGCAGTAGCTGCTATGTGGCTAGGAGAACAATAGATATATTGTCTAGTGGTCTAGGGTTAGCTGTTATGTGGCTAGGAGATCAATATATATATTGTCTAGTGGTCTAGGTTTAGCTGTTATGTGGCTAGGAGAACAATATATATATTGTCTAGGGTTAGCTGCTATGTGGCTAGGAGAACTATAGATATAATGTCTAGTGGTCTAGGATTAGCTGCTATGTGGCTAGGAGACCAATAGATCTATTGTCTAGTGGTCTAGCGGTAGCTGCTATGTGGCTAGGGGAACTATAGATATATTGTCTAGTGGTCTATGATTAGCTGCTATGTGGATAGGAGAACAATAGATCTATTGTCTAGTGGTCTAAGGTTAACTGCTATGTGAATAGGAAAACAATAGATATATTGTCTAGTGGTCTAGGGTTAGCTGCTATGTGGCTAGGAGAACTATAGATATATTGTCTAGTGGTCTATGATTAGCTGCTATGTGGATAGGAGAACAATAGATATATTGTCTAGTGGTCTATGATTAGCTGCTATGTGGCTAGGAGATCTATATATCTATTGTGTAGTGGTCTAGGGTTAGCTGCTATGTGGCTAGGAGAACAATAGATATATGGTCTAGTGGTCTAGTGTTGCTATGTGGCTAGGAGAACTATAAATATATTGTCTAGTTGTCTAGGATTAGCTGCTATGTGGCTAGGAGAACTATAGATATATTGTCTAGTGGTCTAGGGTTAGCTGCTATGTTGCTAGGAGAACTATAGATATATTGTCTTATGGTCTAAGGTTAACTGCTATGTGGCTAGGAGAACTATAGATATATTGTCTAGTGGTCTAGGGTTAGCTGCTATGTGGCTAGGAGAACTATAGATATATTGTCTTATGGTCTAAGGTTAACTGCTATGTGGCTAGGAGAACTATAGATATATTGTCTAGTGGTCTAGGGTTAGCTGCTATGTGGCTAGGAGAACTATAGATATATTGTCTAGTGGTCTAAGGTTAACTGCTATGTGGCCAGGAGAACTATAGTATAGATATATTGTCTAGTGGTCTAGGGTTAGCTGTTATGTGGCTAGGAGAACTATAGATCTATTGTCTAGTGGTCTAGGGTTTGCTGCTAAGTGGCTAGGAGAACAATATATATGCTATCTAGTGATCTAGGGTTTGCTGCTATGTGGATAGGAGACCAATAGATCTATTGTCTAGTGGTCTAGCGGTAGCTGCTATGTTGCTAGGAGAACTATAGATATATTGTCTAGTGTTCTAGGGTTAGCTGCTATGTTGCTAGGAGAACAATAGATATATTGTCTAGTTGTCTAGGGTTTGCTGCTATGTGGATAGGAGAACAATAGATATCTTGTCTAGTGGTCTAGCAGTAGCTGCTATGTGGCTAGGAGAACTATAGATATATTGTCTATTGGTCTATGATTAGCTGCTAAGTGGCTAGGAGAACAATAGATATGCTGTCTAGTGGTCTAGGGTTTGCTGCTATGTGGATAGGAGACCAATAGATCTATTGTCTAGTGGTCTAGCGGTAGCTGCTATGTGGCTAGGAGAACTATAGATATATTGTCTAGTGGTCTATGATTAGCTGCTATGTGGATAGGAGAACAATAGATATATTGTCTAGTGGTCTATGATTAGCTGCTATGTGGCTAGGAGATCTATATATATTGTCTAGTTGTCTAGGGTTAGCTGCTTTGTGGCTAGGAGACCAATAAATATATTGTCTAGTGGTCTAGGGTTAACTGCTATGTGGCTAGGAGAACAATATATATATTGTCTAGTGGTCTAGGGTTAGCTGTTATGTGGCTAGGAGAACAATATATATATTGTCTAGTGTCTAGGGTTAGCTGCTATGTGGCTAGGAGAACAATAGATATATTGTCTAGTGGTCTAGGTTAGCTATATGTGGCTAGGAGAACAATAGATATATTGTCTAGTGGTCTAGGTTAGCTGCTATGTGGCTAGGAGAACTATAGATATATTGTCTAGTGGTCTAAGGTTAACTGCTATGTGGCTAGGAGAACTATAGATATAATGTCTAGTGGTCTAGGATTAGCTGCTATGTGGCTAGGAGAACTATATATATATTGTCTAGTGGTCTAAGGTTAACTGCTATGTGGCTAGGAGAACAATAGATATATTGTCTAGTGGTCTAGGGTTAGCTGCTATGTGGCTAGGAGAACAATATATATATTGTCTAGTGGTCTAAGGTTAACTGCTATGTGGCTAGGAGAACTATAGATATAATGTCTAGTGGTCTAGGATTAGCTGCTATGTGGCTAGGAGAACAATATATATATTGTCAGTGGTCTAAGGTTAGCTGCTATGTGGCTAGGAGAACAATAGATATATTGTCTAGTGGTCTAGGGTTAGCTGCTATGTGGCTAGGAGAACAATATATATATTGTCTAGTGGTCTAGGGTTAGCTGCTATGTGGCTAGGAGAACAATAGATATATTGTCTAGTGGTCTAAGGTTAGCTGCTATGTGGCTAGGAGAACTATAGATATATTGTCTAGTGGTCTAGGATTAGCTGCTATGTGGCTAGGAGAACAATAAATATATTGTCTAGTGGTCTAGGGTTAGCTGCTATGTGGCTAGGAGAACAATAGATATATTGTCTAGTGGTCTAGGGTTAGCTGCTATGTGGCTAGGAGAACAATAGATATATTGTCTAGTGGTCTAAGGTTAACTGCTATGTGGCTAGGAGAACTATAGATATAATGTCTAGTGGTCTAGGATTAGCTGCTATGTGGCTAGGAGACCAATATATCTATTGTCTAGTGGTCTAGCGGTAGCTGCTATGTGGCTAGGAGAACTATAGATATATTGTCTAGTGGTCTATGATTAGCTGCTATGTGGATAGGAGAACAATAGATATATTGTCTAGTGGTCTAAGGTTAGCTGCTATGTGAATAGGAAAACAATAGATATATTGTCTAGTGGTCGTGGGTTAGCTGCTATGTGGCTAGGAGAACTATAGATATATTGTCTAGTGGTCTATGATTAGCTGCTATGTGGATAGGAGAACAATAGATATATTGTCTAGTGGTCTATGATTAGCTGCTATGTGGGTAGGAGATCTATAGATCTATTGTGTAGTGGTCTAGGGTTAGCTGCTATGTGGCTAGGAGAACAATAGATATATGGTCTAGTGGTCTAGTGTTAGCTGCTATGTGGCTAGGAGAACTATAAATATATTGTCTAGTGGTCTAGGATTAGCTGCTATGTGGCTAGGAGAACTATAGATATATTGTCTAGTGGTCTAGGGTTAGCTGCTATGTGGCTAGGAGAACTATAGATATATTGTCTAGTGGTCTAGGGTTAGCTGCTATGTGGCTAGGAGAACTAGATATATTGTCTAGTGGTCTAGGGTTAGCTGCTATGTGGCTAGGAGAACTATATATATATTGTCTAATGGTCTAAGGTTAACTGCTATGTGGCTAGGAGAACTATAGATATATTGTCTAGTGGTCTAGGGTTAGCTGCTATGTGGCTAGGAGAACTATAGATATATTGTCTAGTGGTCTAAGGTTAACTGCTATGTGGCCAGGAGAACTATAGTATAGATATATTGTCTAGTGGTCTAGGGTTAGCTGTTATGTGGCTAGGAGAACTATAGATATATTGTCTAGTGGTCTAGGGTTAGCTGCTAAGTGGCTAGGAGAACAATATATATGCTGTCTAGTGGTCTAGGGTTTGCTGCTATGTGGATAGGAGACCAATAGATCTATTGTCTAGTGGTCTAGCGGTAGCTGCTATGTGGCTAGGAGAACTATAGATATATTGTCTAGTGGTCTAGGGTTAGCTGCTATGTGGCTAGGAGAACAATAGATATATTGTCTAGTGGTCTAGGGTTAGCTGCTATGTGGCTAGGAGAACAATAGATATATTGTCTAGTGGTCTAGGGTAGCTGCTATGTGGCTAGGAGACATAATATATTGTCTAGTGGTCTAATTAGCTGCTAGTGGCTAGGAGAACAATATATATTTGTCTAGTGGTCAGGGTTAGCTGCTATGTGGCTAAACAAACATAGCTGCTATGTGGCTAGAGAACTATAGATATATTGTCTAGTGGTCTAGGTTAGCTGCTATGTGGCTAGGAGAACATAGATATTGTCTAGTGGTCTATGGTTAGCTGCTATGTGGCTAGGAGAACAATAGATATATTGTCTAGTGGTCTAGGGTTAGCTGCTATGTGGCTAGGAGAACAATAGATATATTGTCTAGTGGTCTAGGGTTAGCTGCTATGTGGCTAGGAGAACAATAGATATATTGTCTAGTGGTCTAGGGTTAGCTGCTATGTGGCTAGGAGAACAATAGATATATTGTCTAGTGGTCTAAGGTTAGCTGCTATGTGGCTAGGAGAACAATAGATATATTGTCTAGTGGTCTAGGGTTAGCTGCTATGTGGCTAGGAGAACAATAGATATATTGTCTAGTGGTCTAGGGTTAGCTGCTATGTGGCTAGGAGAACAATATATATATTGTCTAGTGGTCTAAGGTTAACTGCTATGTGGCTAGGAGAACTATATATATATTGTCTAGTGGTCTAGGATTAGCTGCTATGTGGCTAGGAGAACTATATATATATTGTCTAGTGGTCTAAGGTTAACTGCTATGTGGCTAGGAGAACTATAGATATATTGTCTAGTGGTCTAGGATTAGCTGCTATGTGGCTAGGAGAACTATATATATATTGTCTAGTGGTCTAAGGTTAACTGCTATGTGGCTAGGAGAACTATAGATATAATGTCTAGTGGTCTAGGGTTAGCTGCTATGTGGCTAGGAGAACTATATATATATTGTCTAGTGGTCTAAGGTTAACTGCTATGTGGCTAGGAGAACAATAGATATATTGTCTAGTGGTCTAGGGTTAGCTGCTATGTGGCTAGGAGAACAATAGATATATTGTCTAGTGGTCTAGGGTTAGCTGCTATGTGGCTAGGAGAACAATAGATATATTGTCTAGTGGTCTAAGGTTAACTGCTATGTGGCTAGGAGAACTATAGATATAATGTCTAGTGGTCTAGGATTAGCTGCTATGTGGCTAGGAGACCAATAACTCTATTGTCTAGTGGTCTAGGGTTAACTGCTATGTGGCTAGGAGAACAATAGATATATTGTCTAGTGGTCTAGGGTTAGCTGCTATGTGGCTAGGAGAACAATAGATATATTGTCTAGTGGTCTAAGGTTAACTGCTATGTGGCTAGGAGAACTATAGATATAATGTCTAGTGGTCTAGGATTAGCTGCTATGTGGCTAGGAGAACTATATATATATTGTCGTGTGGTCTAAGGTTAACTGCTATGTGGCTAGGAGAACAATAGATATATTGTCTAGTGGTCTAGGGTTAGCTGCTATGTGGCTAGGAGAACTATATATATATTGTCTAGTGGTCTAGGGTTAGCTGCTATGTGGCTAGGAGAACTATAGATTTATTGCCTAGTGGTCTAGCGTTAGCTGCTATGTGGCTAGGAAAACGATAGATATATTGTCTAGTGGTCTAAGGTTAACTGCTATTTGACTAGGAAAACAATAGATATATTGTCTAGTGGTCTAGGGTTAGCTGCTATGTGGCTAGGAGAACTATAGATCTATTGTCTAGTGGTCTTCTGTTAGTTGCTATGTGGCTAGGAGACCAATATATCTATTGTCTAGTGGTCTAGGGTTAGCTGTTATGTGGCTAGGAGAACAAAAGATATATTGTCTAGTGGTCTAGGGTTAGCTGTTATGCGGCTAGGAGAACAATATATATATTGTCTAGTGGTCTAGGGTTAGCTGCTATGTGGCTAGGAGAACAATAGATATATTGTCTAGTGGTCTAAGGTTAACTGCTATGTGGCTAGGAGAACTATATATATATTGTCTAGTGGTCTAGGGTTAGCTGCTATGTGACTAGGAGAACAATTGATATATTGTCTAGCTGTCTATGATTAGCTGCTATGTGGCTAGGAGACCAATATATATATTGTCTAGTTGTCTAGGGTTAGCTGCTTTGTGGCTAGGAGAACTATATATATATTGTCTAGTGGTCTACGGTTAACTGCTATGTGGCTAGGAGAACAATACATACATTGTCTAGTGGTCTAGGGTTAGCTGCTATGTGGCTAGGAGAACAATATATATATTGTCTAGTGGTCTAGCAGTAGCTGCTATGTGGCTAGGAGAACAATAGATATATTGTCTAGTGGTCTAGGGTTAGCTGTTATGTGGCTAGGAGATCAATATATATATTGTCTAGTGGTCTAGGTTTAGCTGTTATGTGGCTAGGAGAACAATATATATATTGTCTAGGGTTAGCTGCTATGTGGCTAGGAGAACTATAGATATAATGTCTAGTGGTCTAGGATTAGCTGCTATGTGGCTAGGAGACCAAAATATATTGTCTAGTGGTCTAGCGGTAGCTGCTATGTGGCTAGGGAACTATAGATATATTGTCTAGTGGTCTATGATTAGCTGCTATGTGGCTAGGAGAACATAGATATATTGTCTAGTGGTCTAGGGTTAGCTGCTATGTTGCTAGGAGAACTATAGATATATTGTCTAGTGGTCTAGGGTTAGCTGCTATGTGGCTAGGAGAACTATAGATATATTGTCTAGTGGTCTAGGGTTAGCTGCTATGTGGCTAGGAGAACTATAGATATATTGTCTAGTGGTCTAAGGTTAGCTGCTATGTGGCTAGGAGAACTATAGATATATTGTCTAGTGGTCTAGGGTTAGCTGCTATGTGGCTAGGAGAACTATAGATATATTGTCTAGTGGTCTAAGGTTAGCTGCTATGTGGCTAGGAGAACTATAATAGATATATTGTCTAGTGGTCTAGGGTTAGCTGTATGTGGCTAGGAGAACTATAGATATATTGTCTAGTGGTCTAGGGTTAGCTGCTATGTGGCTAGGAGAACAATATATATGCTATCTTGGTCTAGGGTTTGCTGCTATGTGGATAGGAGAACAATAGATCTATTGTCTAGTGGTCTAGCGGTAGCTGCTATGTGGCTAGGAGAACTATAGATATATTGTCTAGTGGTCTATGATTAGCTGCTATGTGGATAGGAGAACAATAGATATATTGTCTAGTGGTCTATGATTAGCTGCTATGTGGCTAGGAGATCTATAGATATATTGTCTAGTTGTCTAGGGTTAGCTGCTTTGTGGCTAGGAGACCAATAAATATATTGTCTAGTGGTCTAGGGTTAACTGCTATGTGGCTAGGAGAACAATATATATATTGTCTAGTGGTCTAGGGTTAGCTGTTATGTGGCTAGGAGAACAATATATATATTGTCTAGGGTTAGCTGCTATGTGGCTAGGAGAACAATAGATATATTGTCTAGTGGTCTAAGGTTAACTGCTATGTGGCTAGGAGAACTATAGATATAATGTCTAGTGGTCTAGGATTAGCTGCTATGTGGCTAGGAGAACTATATATATATTGTCTAGTGGTCTACGGTTAACTGCTATGTGGCTAGGAGAACAATACATACATTGTCTAGTGGTCTAGGGTTAGCTGCTATGTGGCTAGGAGAACAATATATATATTGTCTAGTGGTCTAGCAGTAGCTGCTATGTGGCTAGGAGAACAATAGATATATTGTCTAGTGGTCTAGGGTTAGCTGTTATGTGGCTAGGAGATCAATATATATATTGTCTAGTGGTCTAGGTTTAGCTGTTATGTGGCTAGGAGAACAATATATATATTGTCTAGGGTTAGCTGCTATGTGGCTAGGAGAACTATAGATATAATGTCTAGTGGTCTAGGATTAGCTGCTATGTGGCTAGGAGACCAATAGATCTATTGTCTAGTGGTCTAGCGGTAGCTGCTATGTGGCTAGGGGAACTATAGATATATTGTCTAGTGGTCTATGATTAGCTGCTATGTGGATAGGAGAACAATAGATCTATTGTCTAGTGGTCTAAGGTTAACTGCTATGTGAATAGGAAAACAATAGATATATTGTCTAGTGGTCTAGGGTTAGCTGCTATGTGGCTAGGAGAACTATAGATATATTGTCTAGTGGTCTATGATTAGCTGCTATGTGGATAGGAGAACAATAGATATATTGTCTAGTGGTCTATGATTAGCTGCTATGTGGCTAGGAGATCTATATATCTATTGTGTAGTGGTCTAGGGTTAGCTGCTATGTGGCTAGGAGAACAATAGATATATGGTCTAGTGGTCTAGTGTTGCTATGTGGCTAGGAGAACTTTAAATATATTGTCTAGTTGTCTAGGATTAGCTGCTATGTGGCTAGGAGAACTATAGATATATTGTCTAGTGGTCTAGGGTTAGCTGCTATGTTGCTAGGAGAACTATAGATATATTGTCTTATGGTCTAAGGTTAACTGCTATGTGGCTAGGAGAACTATAGATATATTGTCTAGTGGTCTAGGGTTAGCTGCTATGTGGCTAGGAGAACTATAGATATATTGTCTTATGGTCTAAGGTTAACTGCTATGTGGCTAGGAGAACTATAGATATATTGTCTAGTGGTCTAGGGTTAGCTGCTATGTGGCTAGGAGAACTATAGATATATTGTCTAGTGGTCTAAGGTTAACTGCTATGTGGCCAGGAGAACTATAGTATAGATATATTGTCTAGTGGTCTAGGGTTAGCTGTTATGTGGCTAGGAGAACTATAGATCTATTGTCTAGTGGTCTAGGGTTTGCTGCTAAGTGGCTAGGAGAACAATATATATGCTATCTAGTGATCTAGGGTTTGCTGCTATGTGGATAGGAGACCAATAGATCTATTGTCTAGTGGTCTAGCGGTAGCTGCTATGTTGCTAGGAGAACTATAGATATATTGTCTAGTGTTCTAGGGTTAGCTGCTATGTTGCTAGGAGAACAATAGATATATTGTCTAGTTGTCTAGGGTTTGCTGCTATGTGGATAGGAGAACAATAGATATCTTGTCTAGTGGTCTAGCAGTAGCTGCTATGTGGCTAGGAGAACTATAGATATATTGTCTATTGGTCTATGATTAGCTGCTAAGTGGCTAGGAGAACAATAGATATGCTGTCTAGTGGTCTAGGGTTTGCTGCTATGTGGATAGGAGACCAATAGATCTATTGTCTAGTGGTCTAGCGGTAGCTGCTATGTGGCTAGGAGAACAATAGATATATTGTCTAGTGGTCTAGGATTAGCTGCTATGTGGCTAGGAGAACAATAGATATATTGTCTTGTGGTCTAAGATTAACTGCTATGTGGCTAGGAGAACAATAGATATATTGTCTAGTGGTCTAGGGTTAGCTGTTATGTGGCTAGGAGAACAATATATATATTGTCCATGGTTAGCTGCTATGTGGCTAGGAGAACAATAGATATATTGTCTAGTGGTCTAAGGTTAACTGCTATGTGGCTAGGAGAACTATAGATATAATGTCTAGTGGTCTAGGATTAGCTGCTATGTGGCTAGGAGAACTATATATATATTGTCTTGTGGTCTAAGGTTAACTGCTATGTGGCTAGGAGAACAATAGATATATTGTCTAGTGGTCTAGGGTTAGCTGCTATGTGGCTAGGAGAACAATAGATATATTGTCTAGTGGTCTAGGGTTAGCTGCTATGTGGCTAGGAGAACAATAGATATATTGTCTATGGTCTAAGGTTACTGCTATTGGCTAGGAGACAAATATATAGTGCTAGTCTAGTGGTTAGCTGCTATGTGGCTAGGAGAACAATAGATATATTGTCTAGTGGTCTAAGGTTAACTGCTATGTGGCTAGGAGAACTATAGATATATTGTCTAGTGGTCTAGGATTAGCTGCTATGTGGCTAGGAGAACTATATATATATTGTCTGTGGTCTAGGTTACTGCTATGTGGCTAGGAATAATTATTGTCTAGTGTCTAGGGTTAGCTGCTATGTGGCTAGGAGAACAATAGATATATTGTCTAGTGGTCTAGTTAGCTGCTATGTGGCTAGGAACAATAGATTATTGTCTAGTGGTCTAAGGTTAACTGCTATGTGGCTAGGAGAACTATAGATATATTGTCTAGTGGTCTAGGATTAGCTGCTATGTGGCTAGGAGAACAATATATATATTGTCTAGTGGTCTAAGGTTAACTGCTATGTGGCTAGGAGAACAATAGATATATTGTCTAGTGGTCTAGGGTTAGCTGCTATGTGGCTAGGAGAACTATATATATATTGTCTAGTGGTCTAAGGTTAGCTGCTATGTGGCTAGGAGAACTATAGATATATTGTCTAGTGGTCTAGGGTTAGCTGCTATGTGGCTAGGAGAACTATATATATATTGTCTAGTGGTCTAAGGTTAACTGCTATGTGGCTAGGAGAACTATAGATATATTGTCTAGTGGTCTAGGGTTAGCTGCTATGTGGCTAGGAGAACTATAGATATATTGTCTAGTGGTCTAGGGTTAGCTGCTATGTGGCTAGGAGAACTATAGATATATTGTCTAGTGGTCTAAGGTTAACTGCTATGTGGCTAGGAGAACTATAGATATATTGTCTAGTGGTCTAGGGTTAGCTGCTATGTGGCTAGGAGAACTATAGATATATTGTCTAGTGGTCTAGGGTTAGCTGCTATGTGGCTAGGAGAACAATAGATATATTGTCTAGTGGTCTAGGGTTAGCTGCTATGTGGCTAGGAGAACTATATATATATTGTCTAGTGGTCTAGGGTTAGCTGCTATGTGGCTAGGAGAACTATAGATTTATTGCCTAGTGGTCTAGCGTTAGCTGCTATGTGGCTAGGAAAACGATAGATATATTGTCTAGTGGTCTAAGGTTAACTGCTATTTGACTAGGAAAACAATAGATATATTGTCTAGTGGTCTAGGGTTAGCTGCTATGTGGCTAGGAGAACTATAGATCTATTGTCTAGTGGTCTTCTGTTAGTTGCTATGTGGCTAGGAGACCAATATATCTATTGTCTAGTGGTCTAGGGTTAGCTGTTATGTGGCTAGGAGAACAAAAGATATATTGTCTAGTGGTCTAGGGTTAGCTGTTATGCGGCTAGGAGAACAATATATATATTGTCTAGTGGTCTAGGGTTAGCTGCTATGTGGCTAGGAGAACAATAGATATATTGTCTAGTGGTCTAAGGTTAACTGCTATGTGGCTAGGAGAACTATATATATATTGTCTAGTGGTCTAGGGTTAGCTGCTATGTGACTAGGAGAACAATGGATATATTGTCTAGCTGTCTATGATTAGCTGCTATGTGGCTAGGAGACCAATATATATATTGTCTAGTTGTCTAGGGTTAGCTGCTTTGTGGCTAGGAGACCAATAAATATATTGTCTAGTGGTCTAGGGTTAACTGCTATGTGGCTAGGAGAACAATAGATATAGTGTCTAGTGGTCTAGGGTTAGCTGTTATGTGGCTAGGAGAACAATATATATATTGTCTAGTGGTCTAGGTTTAGCTGTTATGTGGCTAGGAGAACAATATATATATTGTCTAGGGTTAGCTGCTATGTGGCTAGGAGAACAATAGATATATTGTCTAGTGGTCTAAGGTTAACTGCTATGTGGCTAGGAGAACTATAGATATAATGTCTAGTGGTCTAGGATTAGCTGCTATGTGGCTAGGAGACCAATATATCTATTGTCTAGTGGTCTAGCGGTAGCTGCTATGTGGCTAGGAGAACTATAGATATATTGTCTAGTGGTGTATGATTAGCTGCTATGTGGATAGGAGAACAATAGATATATTGTCTAGTGGTCTAAGGTTAGCTGCTATGTGAATAGGAAAACAATAGATATATTGTCTAGTGGTCGTGGGTTAGCTGCTATGTGGCTAGGAGAACTATAGATATATTGTCTAGTGGTCTATGATTAGCTGCTATGTGGGTAGGAGATCTATAGATCTATTGTGTAGTGGTCTAGGGTTAGCTGCTATGTGGCTAGGAGAACAATAGATATATGGTCTAGTGGTCTAGTGTTAGCTGCTATGTGGCTAGGAGAACTATAAATATATTGTCTAGTGGTCTAGGATTAGCTGCTATGTGGCTAGGAGAACTATAGATATATTGTCTAGTGGTCTAGGGTTAGCTGCTATGTGGCTAGGAGAACTATAGATATATTGTCTAGTGGTCTAGGGTTAGCTGTTATGTGGCTAGGAGAACAATATATATATTGTCTAGTGGTCTAGGGTTAGCTGCTATGTGGCTAGGAGAACAACAGATATATTGTCTAGTGGTCTAAGGTTAACTGCTATGTGGCTAGGAGACCAATACATATATTGTCTAGTGGTCTAGGGTTAGCTGCTATGTGGCTAGGAGAACTATATATATATTGTCTAGTGGTCTAAGGTTAACTGCTATGTGGCTAGGAGAACTATAGATATATTGTCTAGTGGTCTATGGTTAGCTACTATGTGGCTAGGAGAACAATAGATATATTGTCTAGTGGTCTAGGGTTAGCAGCTATGTGGCTAGGAGAACTATAGATATATTGTCTAGTGGTCTAGGGTTAGCTGCTATGTTGCTAGGAGAACTATAGATATATTGTCTAGTGGTCTAGGGTTAGCTGCTATGTGGCTAGGAGAACTATAGATCTATTGTCTAATGGTCTAAGGTTAACTGCTATGTGGCTAGGAGAACTATAGATATATTGTCTAGTGGTCTAGGGTTAGCTGCTATGTGGCTAGGAGAACTATAGATATATTGTCTAGTGGTCTAAGGTTAACTGCTATGTGGCTAGGAGAACTATAGATATATTGTCTAGTGGTCTATGGTTAGCTACTATGTGGCTAGGAGAACAATATATATATTGTCTAGTGGTCTAGGGTTAGCTGCTATGTGGCTAGGAGAACTATAGATATATTGTCTAGTGGTCTAGGGTTAGCTGCTATGTTGCTAGGAGAACTATAGATATATTGTCTAGTGGTCTAGGGTTAGCTGCTATGTGGCTAGGAGAACTATATATCTATTGTCTAATGGTCTAAGGTTAACTGCTATGTGGCTAGGAGAACTATGGATATATTGTCTAGTGGTCTAGGGTTAGCTGCTATGTGGCTAGGAGAACTATAGATATATTGTCTAGTGGTCTAAGGTTAACTGCTATGTGGCCAGGAGAACTATAGTATAGATATATTGTCTAGTGGTCTAGGGTTAGCTGTTATGTGGCTAGGAGAACTATATATATAATGTCTAGTGGTCTAGGATTAGCTGCTATGTGGCTAGGAGCACTATACATATATTGTCTAGTGGTCTAAGGTTAACTGCTATGTGGCTAGGAGAACAATATATATATTGTCTAGTGGTCTAGGGTTAGCTGCTATGTGGCTAGGAGAACAATATATATATTGTCTAGTGGTCTAGCAGTAGCTGCTATGTGGCTAGGAGAACTATAGATATATTGTCTATTGGTCTATGATTAGCTGCTAAGTGGCTAGGAGAACAATATATATGCTGTCTAGTGGTCTAGGGTTTGCTGCTATGTGGATAGGAGACCAATAGATCTATTGTCTAGTGGTCTAGCGGTAGCTGCTATGTGGCTAGGAGAACTATAGATATATTGTCTAGTGGTCTATGATTAGCTGCTATGTGGATAGGAGAACAATAGATCTATTGTCTAGTGGTCTAGGATTAGCTCTTATGTGGCTAGGAGATCTATAGATCTATTGTCTAGTGGTCTAGGGTTAGCTGCTATGTGGCTAGGAGAACTATAGATATATTGTCTAGTGGTCTAAGGTTAACTGCTATGTGGCTAGGAGAACAATAGATATATTGTCTAGTGGTCTAGGGTTAGCTGTTATGTGGCTAGGAGAACAATATATATATTGTCTAGTGGTCTAGGTTTAGCTGTTATGTGGCTAGGAGAACAATATATATATTGTCTAGGGTTAGCTGCTATGTGGCTAGGAGAACAATAGATATATTGTCTAGTGGTCTAAGGTTAACTGCTATGTGGCTAGGAGAACTATAGATATAATGTCTAGTGGTCTAGGATTAGCTGCTATGTGGCTAGGAGACCAATATATATATTGTCTAGTGGTCTAGGGTTAGCTGCTATGTGGCTAGGAGAACTATAGATATATTGTCTAGTGGTCTATGATTAGCTGCTATGTGGCTAGGAGAACAATAGATATATTGTCTAGTGGTCTAAGGTTAGCTGCTATGTGGCTAGGAGAACAATAGATATATTGTCTAGTGGTCTAGGGTTAGCTGCTATGTGGCTAGGAGAACTATAGATATATTGTCTAGTGGTCTATGGTTAGCTGCTATGTGGCTAGGAGAACAATAGATATATTGTCTAGTGGTCTATGGTTAGCTGCTATGTGGCTAGGAGAACTATAGATCTATTGTCTAGTGGTCTAGGGTTAGCTGCTATGTGGCTAGGAGAACAATAGATATATTGTCTAGTGGTCTAGTGTTGCTATGTGGCTAGGAGAACTATAAATATATTGTCTAGTGGTCTAGGATTAGCTGCTATGTGGCTAGGAGAACTATAGATATATTGTCTAGTGGTCTAGGGTTAGCTGCTATGTGGCTAGGAGAACAATAGATATATTGTCTAGTGGTCTAGGGTTAGCTGCTATGTGGCTAGGAGAACTATATATATTGTCTAGTGGTCTAGGGTTACTGCTATGTGGCTAGGAGAACAATAATATATTGTCTAGTGGTCTAAGGTTAGCTGCTATGTGGCTAGGAGAACATAATATATTGTCTAGTGGCTAGGGTTACTGCTATGTGGCTAGGAGAACTATATATATGTCTAGTGGTCTAGGGTTAACTGCTATGTGGCTAGGAGAACAATAGATATATTGTCTAGTGGTCTAGGGTTAGCTGCTATGTGGCTAGGAGAACAATAGATATATTGTCTAGTGGTCTAGGGTTAGCTGCTATGTGGCTAGGAGAACAATATATATATTGTCTAGTGGTCTAGGGTTAGCTGCTATGTGGCTAGGAGAACAATATATATATTGTCTAGTGGTCTAGGGTTAGCTGCTATGTGGCTAGGAGAACAATAGATATATTGTCTAGTGGTCTAGGGTTAGCTGCTATGTGGCTAGGAGAACTATATATATATTGTCTAGTGGTCTAGGGTTAGCTGCTATGTGGCTAGGAGAACAATAGATATATTGTCTAGTGGTCTAAGGTTAACTGCTATGTGGCTAGGAGAACTATAGATATATTGTCTAGTGGTCTAGGGTTAGCTGCTATGTGGCTAGGAGAACTATATATATATTGTCTAGTGGTCTAGGGTTAGCTGCTATGTGGCTAGGAGAACTATAGATATATTGTCTAGTGGTCTAGGGTTAGCTGCTATGTGGCTAGGAGAACTATAGATATATTGTCTAGTGGTCTATGGTTAGCTGCTATGTGGCTAGGAGAACAATATATATATTGTCTAGTGGTCTAGGGTTAGCTGCTATGTGGCTAGGAGAACTATAGATATATTGTCTAGTGGTCTAGGGTTAGCTGCTATGTTGCTAGGAGAACTATAGATATATTGTCTAGTGGTCTAAGGTTAACTGCTATGTGGCTAGGAGAACTATAGATATATTGTCTAGTGGTCTAGGGTTAGCTGCTATGTGGCTAGGAGAACAATAGATATATTGTCTAGTGGTCTAGGGTTAGCTGCTATGTGGCTAGGAGAAAAATTCTAGTGTCTAGGTTAGCTGCTATGTGGCTAGAGAACTATAGATATATTGTCTAGTGGTCTGGGTTAGCTGCTATGTGGCTAGGAGAACAATAGATATATTGTCTAGTGGTCTAGGGTTAGCTGCTATGCTAGGAGAACTATAGATATATTGTCTAGTGGTCTAGGGTTAGCTGCTATGTGGCTAGGAGAACAATAATATATTGTCTAGTGGTCTAGGGTTAGCTGCTATGTGGCTAGGAGAACAATAGATCTATTGTCTAGTGGTCTAGGGTTAGCTGCTATGTGGCTAGGAGAACATAGATATATTGTCTAGTGGTCTATGGTTAGCTGCTATGTGGCTAGGAGAACAATATATCTATTGTCTAGTGTCTAGGGTTAGCTGCTATGTGGCTAGGAGAACTATAGATTATGTCTAGTGGTCTAGGGTTAGCTGCTATGTGGCTAGGAGAACAATAGATATATTGTCTAGTGGTCTAGGGTTAGCTGCTATGTGGCTAGGAGAACAATAGATATATTGTCTAGTGGTCTAGGGTTAGCTGCTATGTGGCTAGGAGAACAATAGATATATTGTCTAGTGGTCTAGGGTTAGCTGCTATGTGGCTAGGAGAACAATAGATATATTGTCTAGTGGTCTAGGGTTAGCTGCTATGTGGCTAGGAGAACAATATATATATTGTCTAGTGGTCTAGGGTTAGCTGCTATGTGGCTAGGAGAACAATAGATATATTGTCTAGTGGTCTAGGGTTAGCTGCTATGTGGCTAGGAGAACAATAGATATATTGTCTAGTGGTCTAGGGTTAGCTGCTATGTGGCTAGGAGAACAATAGATATATTGTCTAGTGGTCTAAGGTTAGCTGCTATGTGGCTAGGAGAACAATAGATATATTGTCTAGTGGTCTAGGGTTAGCTGCTATGTGGCTAGGAGAACAATAGATATATTGTCTAGTGGTCTAGGATTAGCTGCTATGTGGCTAGGAGAACAATATATATATTGTCTAGTGGTCTAGGGTTAGCTGCTATGTGGCTAGGAGAACAATAGATATATTGTCTAGTGGTCTAGGGTTAGCTGCTATGTGGCTAGGAGAACAATAGATATATTGTCTAGTGGTCTAGGGTTAGCTGCTATGTGGCTAGGAGAACTATAGATATATTCTAGTGGTCTAGGGTTAGCTGCTATGTGGCTAGGAGAACTATATATATTGTCTAGTGGTCTAAGGTTAACTGCTATGTGGCTAGGAGAACTATGATATATTGTCTAGTGGTCTAGGGTTAGCTGCTATGTGGCTAGGAGAACTATAGATATATTGTCTAGTGGTCTAGGTTAACTGCTATGTGGCTAGGAGAACTATAGATATATGTCTAGTGGTCTAGGGTTAGCTGCTATGTGGCTAGAGACAATAATATATCTAGTGGTCTAGGTTAGCTGCTATGTGCTAGGAGAACAATATATTGTCTAGTGGTCTAAGGTTAACTGCTATGTGGCTAGGAGAACAATAGATATATTGTCTAGTGGTCTAGGGTTAGCTGCTATGTGGCTAGGAGAACAATATATATATTGTCTAGTGGTCTAGGGTTAGCTGCTATGTGGCTAGGAGAACAATATATATATTGTCTAGTGGTCTAGGGTTAGCTGCTATGTGGCTAGGAGAAAACAATATATATATTGTCTAGTGGTCTAGGGTTAGCTGCTATGTGGCTAGGAGAACAATATATATATTGTCTAGTGGTCTAGGGTTAGCTGCTATGTGGCTAGGAGAACAATAGATATATTGTCTAGTGGTCTAGAGTTAGCTGCTATGTGGCTAGGAGAACAATAGATCTATTGTCTAGTGGTCTAGGGTTAGCTGCTATGTGGCTAGGAGAACAATAGATCTATTGTCTAGTGGTCTAGGGTTAGCTGCTATGTGGCTAGGAGAACAATAGATATATTGTCTAGTGGTCTAGGGTTAGCTGCTATGTGGCTAGGAGAACTATATATATGTCTAGTGGTCTAGGGTTAGCTGCTATGTGGCTAGGAGAACTATATATATTGTCTAGTGGTCTAGGGTTGCTGTATGTGCTAGAGACAATATATATATTGTCTAGTGGTCTAGGGTTAGCTGCTATGTGGCTAGGAGAACACAGATATATTGTCTAGTGGTCTAGGTTACTGCTATGTGGCTAGGAGACCATAGATATATTGTCTAGTGGTCTAGGGTTAGCTGCTATGTGGCTAGGAGAACTATATATATATTGTCTAGTGGTCTAGGGTTAGCTGCTATGTGGCTGGAACAATAGATATATTGTCTAGTGGTCTAGGGTTAGCTGCTATGTGGCTGGAACAATAGATATATTGTCTAGTGGTCTAGGGTTAGCTGCTATGTGGCTAGGAACAATAGATCTATTGTCTAGTGGTCTAGGGTTAGCTGCTATGTGGCTAGGAGAACAATAGATATATTGTCTAGTGGTCTAGGGTTAGCTGCTATGTGGCTAGGAGAACAATAGATATATTGTCTAGTGGTCTAGGGTTAGCTGCTATGTGGCTAGGAGAACAATAGATATATTGTCTAGTGGTCTAGGTTAGCTGCTATGTGGCTAGGAGAACTATAATATATTGTCTAGGTCTAGCCACAAAACATGGTTGCTGCTATGTGGCTAGGAGAACAATATATATATTGTCTAGTGGTCTAAGGTTAGCTGCTATGTGGCTAGGAGAACTATAGATATATTGTCTAGTGGTCTAGGATTAGCTGCTATGTGGCTAGGAGAACTATATATATATTGTCTAGTGGTCTAAGGTTAACTGCTATGTGGCTAGGAGAACAATAGATATATTATCTAGTGGTCTAGGGTTAGCTACTATGTGGCTAGGAGAACAATAGATATATTGTCTAGTGGTCTAGGGTTAGCTGCTATGTGGCTAGGAGAACTATAGATATATTGTCTAGTGGTCTAAGGTTAACTGCTATGTGGCTAGGAGAACTATATATATATTGTCTAGTGGTCTAGGGTTAGCTGCTATGTGGCTAGGAGAACTATAGATATATTGTCTAGTGGTCTAAGGTTAACTGCTATGTGGCTAGGAGAACTATAGATATAATGTCTAGTGGTCTAGGATTAGCTGCTATGTGGCTAGGAGAACTATATATATATTGTCTAGTGGTCTAAGGTTAACTGCTATGTGGCTAGGAGAACAATAGATATATTGTCTAGTGGTCTAGGGTTAGCTGCTATGTGGCTAGGAGAACAATAGATATATTGTCTAGTGGTCTACGGTTAGCTGCTATGTGGCTAGGAGAACAATATATATATTGTCTAGTGGTCTAGGGTTAGCTGCTATGTGGCTAGGAGAACAATATATATACTGTCTATGGTTAGCTGCTATGTGGCTAGGAGAACAATATATATATTGTCTAGTGGTCTAAGGTTAGCTGCTATGTGGCTAGGAGAACAATAGATATATTGTCTAGTGGTCTAGGGTTA
>CM026392.1:59322783-59360283 GCA_014843695.1 Archivesica marissinica
TGGTCTAAGGTTAACTGCTAGGTGGCTAGGAGAACTATAGATATAATGTCTAGTGGTCTAGGATTAGCTGCTATGTGGCTAGGAGAACTATCTATATATTGTCTAGTGGTCTAAGGTTAACTGCTAGGTGGCTAGGAGAACTATAGATATATTGTCTAGTGGTCTAAGGTTAGCTGCTATGTGGCTAGGAGAACAATAGATATATTGTCTAGTGGTCTAAGGTTAGCTGCTATGTTGCTAGGAGAACAATAGATATGCTGTCTAGTGGTCTAGGGTTTGCTGCTATGTGGATAGCAGACCAATAGATCTATTGTCTAGTGGTCTAGGGTTAGCTGCTATGTGGCTAGGAGAACAATATATATATTGTCTAGTCGTCTAGGGTTAGCTGTTATGTGGCTAGGAGAACAATAGATATATTGTCTAGTGGTCTAGGGTTAGCTGTTATGTGGCTAGGAGAACAATAGATATATTGTCTAGTTGTCTAGGGTTAGCTGCTTTGTGGCTAGGAGACCAATAAATATATTGTCTAGTGGTCTAGGGTTAACTGCTATGTGGCTAGGAGAACAATATATATATTGTCTAGTGGTCTAGGGTTAGCTGTTATGTGGCTAGGAGAACAATATATATATTGTCTAGGGTTAGCTGCTATGTGGCTAGGAGAACAATAGATATATTGTCTAGTGGTCTAAGGTTAACTGCTATGTGGCTAGGAGAACTATATATATATTGTCTAGTGGTCTAGGTTAGCTGCTATGTGGCTAGGAGAACTATAGATATATTGTCTAGTGGTCTAGGTTAGCTGCTATGTGGCTAGGAGAACAATAGTATATATTGTCTAGTGGTCTAGGGTTAGCTGCTATGTGGCTAGGAGAACAATATATATATTGTCTAGTGGTCTAGGGTTAGCTGCTATGTGGCTAGGAGAACAATAGATATATTGTCTAGTGGTCTAGGGTTAGCTGCTATGTGGCTAGGAGAACAATAGATATATTGTCTAGTGGTCTAGGGTTAGCTGCTATGTGGCTAGGAGAACAATAGATTATTGTCTAGTGGTCTAGGGTTAGCTGCTATGTGGCTAGGAGAACTATAGATATATTGTCTAGTGGTCTAGGGTTAGCTGCTATGTGGCTAGGAGAACATAGATATATTGTCTAGTGGTCTAGGGTTAGCTGCTATGTGGCTAGGAGAACAATAGATATATTGTCTAGTGGTCTAGGGTTAGCTGCTATGTGGCTAGGAGAACAATAGATATATTGTCTAGTGGTCTAGGGTTAGCTGCTATGTGGCTAGGAGAACAATAGATATATTGTCTAGTGGTCTAGGGTTAGCTGTTATGTGGCTAGGAGAACAATATATATATTGTCTAGTGGTCTAGGTTTAGCTGTTATGTGGCTAGGAGAACAATATATATATTGTCTAGGGTTAGCTGCTATGTGGCTAGGAGAACAATAGATATATTGTCTAGTGGTCTAAGGTTAACTGCTATGTGGCTAGGAGAACTATATATATAATGTCTAGTGGTCTAGGATTAGCTGCTATGTGGCTAGGAGACCAATATATCTATTGTCTAGTGGTCTAGCGGTAGCTGCTATGTGGCTAGGAGAACTATAGATATATTGTCTAGTGGTGTATGATTAGCTGCTATGTGGATAGGAGAACAATAGATATATTGTCTAGTGGTCTAGGGTTAGCTGCTATGTGGCTAGGAGAACAATAGATATATTGTCTAGTGGTCTAGGGTTAGCTGCTATGTGGCTAGGAGAACTATAGATATATTGTCTAGTGGTCTATGGTTAGCTGCTATGTGGATAGGAGAACAATAGATATATTGTCTAGTGGTCTATGGTTAGCTGCTATGTGGGTAGGAGATCTATAGATCTATTGTGTAGTGGTCTAGGGTTAGCTGCTATGTGGCTAGGAGAACAATAGATATTGGTAGTGGTCTAGGGTTAGCTGCTATGTGGCTAGGAGAACAATAGATCTATTGTTAGTGGTCTAGGGTTAGCTGCTATGTGGCTAGGAGAACAATAGATCTATTTTTGTGGTCTAGGGTTAGCTGCTATGTGGCTAGGAGAACAATAGATATATTGTTAGTGGTCTAGGGTTAGCTGCTATGTGGCTAGGAGAACAATATATCTATTGTTAGTGGTCTATGGTTAGCTGCTATGTGGCTAGGAGAACAATATATCTATTGTTTGTGGTCTAGGGTTAGCTGCTATGTGGCTAGGAGAACAATAGATCTATTGTCTAGTGGTCTAGGGTTAGCTGCTATGTGGCTAGGAGAACAAGAGATCTATTGTTTAGTGGTCTAGGGTTAGCTGCTATGTGGCTAGGAGAACAATAGATCTATTGTTTAGTGGTCTAGGGTTAGCTGCTATGTGGCTAGGAGAACAATATATATATTGTCTAGTGGTCTAGGGTTAGCTGCTATGTGGCTAGGAGAACAATAGATATATTGTCTAGTGGTCTAGGGTTAGCTGCTATGTGGCTAGGAGAACAATAGATATATTGTCTAGTGGTCTAGGGTTAGCTGCTATGTGGCTAGGAGAACAATAGATATATTGTCTAGTGGTCTAGGGTTAGCTGCTATGTGGCTAGGAGAACAATAGATATATTGTCTAGTGGTCTAGGGTTAGCTGCTATGTGGCTAGGAGAACAATAGATATATTGTCTAGTGGTCTAGGGTTAGCTGCTATGTGGCTAGGAGAACTATAGATATATTGTCTAGTGGTCTAGGGTTAGCTGCTATGTGGCTAGGAGAACAATAGATATATTGTCTAGTGGTCTAGGGTTAGCTGCTATGTGGCTAGGAGAACTATAGATATTGTCTAGTGGTCTAGGGTTAGCTGCTATGTGGCTAGGAGAACTATAGATATATGTCTAGTGGTCTAGGGTTAGCTGCTATGTGGCTAGGAGAACTATATATCTATTGTCTAGTGGTCTAAGGTTAGCTGCTATGTGGCTAGGAGAACTATAGATATATTGTCTAGTGGTCTAGGGTTAGCTGCTATGTGGCTAGGAGAACTATAGATATATTGTCTAGTGGTCTAGGTTACTGCTATGTGGCTAGGAGAACTATAGATATATATTGTCTAGTGGTCTAGGGTTAGCTGCTATGTGGCTAGGAGAACTATATATATATTGTCTAGTGGTCTAGGGTTAGCTGCTATGTGGCTAGGAGAACTATAGATATATTGTCTAGTGGTCTAGGGTTAGCTGCTATGTGGCTAGGAGAACAATATATATATGTCTAGTGGTCTAGGGTTAGCTGCTATGTGGCTAGGAGAACAATATATATTGTCTAGTGGTCTAGGGTTAGCTGCTATGTGGCTAGGAGAACTATAGATATATTGTCTAGTGGTCTATGGTTAGCTGCTATGTGGCTAGGAGAACAATAGATATATTGTCTAGTGGTCTAGGGTTAGCTGCTATGTGGCTAGGAGAACAATAGATATATTGTCTAGTGGTCTAGGGTTAGCTGCTATGTGGCTAGGAGAACTATAGATATATTGTCTAGTGGTCTAGGTTAGCTGCTATGTGGCTAGGAGAACAATAGATATATTGTCTAGTGGTCTAGGTTAGCTGCTATGTGGCTAGGAGAACTATAGATATATTGTCTAGTGGTCTAGGGTTAGCTGCTATGTGGCTAGGAGAACTATAGATATATTGTCTAGTGGTCTAGGGTTAGCTGCTATGTGGCTAGGAGAACAATAGATATATTGTCTAGTGGTCTAGGGTTAGCTGCTATGTGGCTAGGAGAACAATAGATATATTGTCTAGTGGTCTAGGGTTAGCTGCTATGTGGCTAGGAGAACAATATATATATTGTCTAGTGGTCTAGGGTTAGCTGCTATGTGGCTAGGAGAACAATATATATATTGTCTAGTGGTCTAGGGTTAGCTGCTATGTGGCTAGGAGAACAATAGATCTATTGTCTAGTGGTCTATGGTTAGCTGCTATGTGGCTAGGAGAACAATAGATATATTGTCTAGTGGTCTAGGGTTAGCTGCTATGTGGCTAGGAGAACAATAGATATATTGTCTAGTGGTCTAGGGTTAGCTGCTATGTGGCTAGGAGAACAATAGATATATTGTCTAGTGGTCTAGGGTTAGCTGCTATGTGGCTAGGAGAACAATAGATATATTGTCTAGTGGTCTAGGGTTAGCTGCTATGTGGCTAGGAGAACAATAGATATATTGTCTAGTGGTCTAGGGTTAGCTGCTATGTGGCTAGGAGAACAATAGATATATTGTCTAGTGGTCTAGGGTTAGCTGCTATGTGGCTAGGAGAACAATAGATATATTGTCTAGTGGTCTAGGGTTAGCTGCTATGTGGCTAGGAGAACAATAGATATATTGTCTAGTGGTCTAGGGTTAGCTGCTATGTGGCTAGGAGAACAATAGATATATTGTCTAGTGGTCTAGGGTTAGCTGCTATGTGGCTAGGAGAACAATAGATATATTGTCTAGTGGTCTAGGGTTAGCTGCTATGTGGCTAGGAGAATAATATATTGTCTAGGGTTAGCTGCTATGTGGCTAGGAGAACAATAGATATATTGTCTAGTGGTCTAGGGTTAGCTGCTATGTGGCTAGGAGAACAATATATATATTGTCTAGTGGTCTAGGGTTAGCTGCTATGTGGCTAGGAGAACAATAGATATATTGTCTAGTGGTCTAGGGTTAGCTGCTATGTGGCTAGGAGAACTATAGATATATTGTCTAGTGGTCTAGGGTTAGCTGCTATGTGGCTAGGAGAACAATATATATATTGTCTAGTGGTCTAGGGTTAGCTGCTATGTGGCTAGGAGAACTATAGATATATTGTCTAGTGGTCTAGGGTTAGCTGCTATGTGGCTAGGAGAACTAATATATTGTCTAGTGGTCTAGGGTTAGCTGCTATGTGGCTAGGAGAACTAATATATATTGTCTAGTGGTCTAGGGTTAGCTGCTATGTGGCTAGGAGAACTATAGATATATTGTCTAGTGGTCTAGGTTAGCTGCTATGTGGCTAGGAGAACTATAGATATATTGTCTAGTGGTCTAAGGTTACTGCTATGTGGCTAGGAGAACTATAGATATATTGTCTAGTGGTCTAGGATTAGCTGCTATGTGGCTAGGAGAACTATATATATATTGTCTAGTGGTCTAGGGTTAACTGCTATGTGGCTAGGAGAACAATAGATATATTGTCTAGTGGTCTAGGGTTAGCTGCTATGTGGCTAGGAGAACAATAGATATATTGTCTAGTGGTCTAGGGTTAGCTGCTATGTGGCTAGGAGAACTATAGATATATTGTCTAGTGGTCTAGGGTTAGCTGCTATGTGGCTAGGAGAACTATAGATATATTGTCTAGTGGTCTAGGGTTAACTGCTATGTGGCTAGGAGAACAATAGATATATTGTCTAGTGGTCTAGGGTTAGCTGCTATGTGGCTAGGAGAACAATAGATATATTGTCTAGTGGTCTAGGGTTAGCTGCTATGTGGCTAGGAGAACAATAGATATATTGTCTAGTGGTCTAGGGTTAGCTGCTATGTGGCTAGGAGAACTATAGATATATTGTCTAGTGGTCTAAGGTTAACTGCTATGTGGCTAGGAGAACTATAGATATATTGTCTAGTGGTCTATGGTTAGCTACTATGTGGCTAGGAGAACAATATATATATTGTCTAGTGGTCTAGGGTTAGCTGCTATGTGGCTAGGAGAACTATAGATATATTGTCTAGTGGTCTAGGGTTAGCTGCTATGTTGCTAGGAGAACTATAGATATATTGTCTAGTGGTCTAGGGTTAGCTGCTATGTGGCTAGGAGAACTATATATCTATTGTCTAATGGTCTAAGGTTAACTGCTATGTGGCTAGGAGAACTATGGATATATTGTCTAGTGGTCTAGGGTTAGCTGCTATGTGGCTAGGAGAACTATAGATATATTGTCTAGTGGTCTAAGGTTAACTGCTATGTGGCCAGGAGAACTATAGTATAGATATATTGTCTAGTGGTCTAGGGTTAGCTGTTATGTGGCTAGGAGAACTATATATATAATGTCTAGTGGTCTAGGATTAGCTGCTATGTGGCTAGGAGCACTATACATATATTGTCTAGTGGTCTAAGGTTAACTGCTATGTGGCTAGGAGAACAATATATATATTGTCTAGTGGTCTAGGGTTAGCTGCTATGTGGCTAGGAGAACAATATATATATTGTCTAGTGGTCTAGCAGTAGCTGCTATGTGGCTAGGAGAACTATAGATATATTGTCTATTGGTCTATGATTAGCTGCTAAGTGGCTAGGAGAACAATATATATGCTGTCTAGTGGTCTAGGGTTTGCTGCTATGTGGATAGGAGACCAATAGATCTATTGTCTAGTGGTCTAGCGGTAGCTGCTATGTGGCTAGGAGAACTATAGATATATTGTCTAGTGGTCTATGATTAGCTGCTATGTGGATAGGAGAACAATAGATCTATTGTCTAGTGGTCTAGGATTAGCTCTTATGTGGCTAGGAGATCTATAGATCTATTGTCTAGTGGTCTAGGGTTAGCTGCTATGTGGCTAGGAGAACTATAGATATATTGTCTAGTGGTCTAAGGTTAACTGCTATGTGGCTAGGAGAACTATATATATATTGTCTAGTGGTCTAGGGTTAGCTGCTATGTGGCTAGGAGAACTATAGATATATTGTCTAGTGGTCTAGGGTTAGCTGTTATGTGGCTAGGAGAACAATATATATATTGTCTAGTGGTCTAGGGTTAGCTGCTATGTGGCTAGGAGAACAATAGATATATTGTCTAGTGGTCTAAGGTTAACTGCTATGTGGCTAGGAGACCAATACATATATTGTCTAGTGGTCTAGGGTTAGCTGCTATGTGGCTAGGAGAACTATATATATATTGTCTAGTGGTCTAAGGTTAACTGCTATGTGGCTAGGAGAACTATAGATATATTGTCTAGTGGTCTATGGTTAGCTGCTATGTGGCTAGGAGAACAATAGATATATTGTCTAGTGGTCTAGGGTTAGCTGCTATGTGGCTAGGAGAACTATATATATATTGTCTAGTGGTCTAGGGTTAGCTGCTATGTGGCTAGGAGAACAATAGATATATTGTCTAGTGGTCTAGGGTTAGCTATTATGTGGCTAGGAGAACAATAGATATATTGTCTAGTGGTCTAAGGTTAACTGCTATGTGGCTAGGAGAACTATAGATATAATGTCTAGTGGTCTAGGATTAGCTGCTATGTGGCTAGGAGACCAATAACTCTATTGTCTAGTGGTCTAGGGTTAACTGCTATGTGGCTAGGAGAACAATAGATATATTGTCTAGTGGTCTAGGGTTAGCTGCTATGTGGCTAGGAGAACAATAGATATATTGTCTAGTGGTCTAAGGTTAACTGCTATGTGGCTAGGAGAACTATAGATATAATGTCTAGTGGTCTAGGATTAGCTGCTATGTGGCTAGGAGAACTATATATATATTGTCGTGTGGTCTAAGGTTAACTGCTATGTGGCTAGGAGAACAATAGATATATTGTCTAGTGGTCTAGGGTTAGCTGCTATGTGGCTAGGAGAACTATATATATATTGTCTAGTGGTCTAGGGTTAGCTGCTATGTGGCTAGGAGAACTATAGATTTATTGCCTAGTGGTCTAGCGTTAGCTGCTATGTGGCTAGGAAAACGATAGATATATTGTCTAGTGGTCTAAGGTTAACTGCTATTTGACTAGGAAAACAATAGATATATTGTCTAGTGGTCTAGGGTTAGCTGCTATGTGGCTAGGAGAACTATAGATCTATTGTCTAGTGGTCTTCTGTTAGTTGCTATGTGGCTAGGAGACCAATATATCTATTGTCTAGTGGTCTAGGGTTAGCTGTTATGTGGCTAGGAGAACAAAAGATATATTGTCTAGTGGTCTAGGGTTAGCTGTTATGCGGCTAGGAGAACAATATATATATTGTCTAGTGGTCTAGGGTTAGCTGCTATGTGGCTAGGAGAACAATAGATATATTGTCTAGTGGTCTAAGGTTAACTGCTATGTGGCTAGGAGAACTATATATATATTGTCTAGTGGTCTAGGGTTAGCTGCTATGTGGCTAGGAGAACAACAGATATATTGTCTAGTGGTCTAAGGTTAACTGCTATGTGGCTAGGAGACCAATAAATATATTGTCTAGTGGTCTAGGGTTAGCTGCTATGTGGCTAGGAGAACTATATATATATTGTCTAGTGGTCTAGGGTTAGCTGCTATGTGGCTAGGAGAACTATAGATATATTGTCTAGTGGTCTAGGGTTAGCTGCTATGTGGCTAGGAGAACTATAGATATATTGTCTAGTGGTCTATGGTTAGCTACTATGTGGCTAGGAGAACAATATATATATTGTCTAGTGGTCTAGGGTTAGCAGCTATGTGGCTAGGAGAACTATAGATATATTGTCTAGTGGTCTAGGGTTAGCTGCTATGTTGCTAGGAGAACTATAGATATATTGTCTAGTGGTCTAAGGTTAACTGCTATGTGGCTAGGAGAACTATAGATATATTGTCTAGTGGTCTATGGTTAGCTACTATGTGGCTAGGAGAACAATAGATATATTGTCTAGTGGTCTAGGGTTAGCAGCTATGTGGCTAGGAGAACTATAAATATATTGTCTAGTGGTCTAGGGTTAGCTGCTATGTTGCTAGGAGAACTATAGATATATTGTCTAGTGGTCTATGGTTAGCTACTATGTGGCTAGGAGAACAATAGATATATTGTCTAGTGGTCTAGGGTTAGCAGCTATGTGGCTAGGAGAACTATAGATATATTGTCTAGTGGTCTAGGGTTAGCTGCTATGTGGCTAGGAGAACTATAGATATATTGTCTAGTGGTCTAGGGTTAGCTGCTATGTGGCTAGGAGAACAATATATATATTGTCTAGTGGTCTAGGGTTAGCTGCTATGTGGCTAGGAGAACTATAGATATATTGTCTAGTGGTCTAGGGTTAGCTGCTATGTGGCTAGGAGAACTATAGATATATTGTCTAGTGGTCTAGGGTTAGCTGCTATGTGGCTAGGAGAACTATAGATATATTGTCTAGTGGTCTAGGGTTAGCTGCTATGTGGCTAGGAGAACTATAGATATATTGTCTAGTGGTCTAGGGTTAGCTGCTATGTGGCTAGGAGAACTATAGATATATTGTCTAGTGGTCTAGGGTTAGCTGCTATGTGGCTAGGAGAACTATAGATATATTGTATAGTGGTCTAGGGTTAGCTGCTATGTGGCTAGGAGAACTATAGATATATTGTCTAGTGGTCTAAGGTTAACTGCTATGTGGCTAGGAGAACTATAGTATAGATATATTGTCTAGTGGTCTAGGGTTAGCTGTTATGTGCCTAGGAGAACTATAGATCTATGGTCTAGTGGTCTAGGGTTAGCTGCTATGTGGTTAGGAGAACAATAGGTATATTGTCTAGTGGTCTAAGGTTAACTGCTATGTGGCTAGGAGAACTATAAATATATTGTCTAGTGGTCTAGGGTTAGCTGATATGTGGCTAGGAGAACTATAGATATATTGTCTAGTGGTCTAGGGTTAGCTGCTATGTGGCTAGGAGAACTATAGATATATGGTCTAGTGGTCTAGGGTTAGCTGCTATGTGGCTAGGAGAACTATAAATATATTGTCTAGTGGTCTAGGATTAGCTGCTATGTGGCTAGGAGAACTATAGATATATTGTCTAGTGGTCTAGGGTTAGCTGCTATGTGGCTAGGAGAACAATATAAATATTGTCTAGTGGTCTAAGGTTAACTGCTATGTGGCTAGGAGAACTATAGATATATTGTCTAGTGGTCTAGGGTTAGCTGCTATGTGGCTAGGATAACTATAGATTTATTGTCTAGTGGTCTAGGGTTAGCTGTTATGTGGCTAGGAGAACTATAGATCTATTGTCTAGTGGTCTAGGGTTAGCTGCTATGTGGCTAGGAGAACAATATATATATTGTCTAGTGGTCTAAGGTTAACTGCTATGTGGCTAGGAGAACTATAGATATAATGTGTATTGGTCTAGAATTAGCTGCTATGTGGCTAGGAGACCAATAGATCTATTGTCTAGTGGTCTAGCGGTAGCTGCTATGTGGCTAGGAGAACTATAGATATATTGTCTAGTGGTCTATGATTAGCTGCTATGTGGATAGGAGAACAATATATCTATTGTCTAGTGGTCTAAGGTTAACTGCTATGTGAATAGGAAAACAATAGATATATTGTCTAGTGGTCTAGGGTTAGCTGCTATGTGGCTAGGAGAACTATAGATATATTGTCTAGTGGTCTATGATTAGCTGCTATGTGGATAGGAGAACAATTGATATATTGTCTAGTGGTCTAAGATATATTGTCTAGTGGTCTATGATTAACTGCTATGTGGGTAGGAGATCTATAGATCTATTGTGTAGTGGTCTAGGGTTAGCTGCTATGTGGCTAGGAGAACAATAGATATATGGTCTAGTGGTCTAGTGTTAGCTGCTATGTGGCTAGGAGAACTATAAATATATTGTCTAGTGGTCTAGGATTAGCTGCTATGTGGCTAGAAGAACTATATATATATATTGTCTAGTGGTCTAAGGTTAACTGCTATGTGGCTAGGAGAACTATAGATATATTGTCTAGTGGTCTATGGTTAGCTGCTATTTGGCTTGGAGAACAATAAATATATTGTCTAGTGGTCTAGGGTTAGCTGTTATGTGGCTAGGAGAACAATACATATATTGTCTAGTGGTCTAGGGTTAGCTGCTATGTTGCTATGAGAACAATAGATATATTGTCTAGTTGTCTAGGGTTTGCTGCTATGTGGATAGGAGAACAATAGATATATTGTCTAGTGGTCTAGCAGTAGCTGCTATGTGGCTAGGAGAACTATAGATATATTGTCTATTGGTCTATGATTAGCTGCTAAGTAGCTAGGAGAACAATATATATGCTGTCTAGTGGTCTAGGGTTTGCTGCTATGTGGATAGGAGACCAATAGATATATTGTCTAGTGGTCTAGGGTTAGCTGCTATGTGGCTAGGAGAACTATAATATATTGTCTAGTGGTCTAGGGTTAGCTGCTATGTGGCTAGGAGAACTATAGATATATTGTCTAGTGGTCTAGGGTTAGCTGCTATGTGGCTAGGAGAACTATAGATATATTGTCTAGTGGTCTAGGGTTAGCTGTTATGTGGCTAGGAAAACGATAGATATATTGTCTAGTGGTCTAGGGTTAGCTGCTATGTGGCTAGGAGAACAATAGATATATTGTCTAGTGGTCTAAGGTTAACTGCTATGTGACCAGGAGAACAATAGATATATTGTCTAGTGGTCTAGGGTTAGCTGCTATGTGGCTAGGAGAACACTAGATATATTGTCTAGTGGTCTAGGGTTATCTGCTATGTGGATAGGAGAACTATAGATATATTGTCTAGTGGTCTATGGTTAGCTGCTATGTGGCTAGGAGAACTATATATATATTGTCTAGTTGTCTATGGTTAGCTGCTATGTGGCTAGGAGAACAATAGATCTATTGTATAGCGGTCTAGGGTTAGCTGTTACATGGCTTGGAGAACAATAGATCTATTGTCTAGCGGTCTAGGGTTAGCTGTTACATGGCTTGGAGAACAATAGATCTATTGTCTAGCGGTCTAGGGTTAGCTGTTACATGGCTTGGAGAACAATAGATCTATTGTCTAGTGGCTTAGGGTAATTTGTTATGTTGCTATAAGTTCTTTTATATGGTAGTATAATAAAGAAGAGAACAATTAGGTAGTAATGAACAATGGGGTAGCAAATTAACTATCTATTTGTGAGGCCTGTCTTTCCGTCCATCTGTGTGTGTCCTTGAGTCCTTGAGAATCCTATGCAAACCATATGCAGATCCTATGCAGATCTTATGCAGATCTTATGCAGATTTTATGCAGATCCTATGCAGATTTTATGCAGATCTTATGCAGATCTTATGCAGATCCTATGCAGATTTTATGCAGATCCTATGCAGATTTTATGCAGATCTTATGCAGATTTTATGCAGATCTTATGCAGGTCCTATGCAGATTTTATGCAGATCTTATGCAGATCCTATGCAGATTTTATGCAGATCCTATGCAGATTTTATGCAGATTTTATGCAGATCTTATGCAGATCCTATGCAGATCTTATGCAGATCTTATGCAGATTTTATGCAGATCTTATGCATATCCTATGCAGATCTTATGCATATTTTATGCAGATCTTATGCAGATCTTATGCAGATCCTATCAGATCTTATGCTGATCTTATGCAGATCCTATGCATATTCTGTCAGATCTTATGCAGATCTTATGCAGATCCTATCAGATCTTATGCAGATCTTATGCATATCCTATGCAGATTTTATGCAGATCTTATGCAGATCCTATGCAGATCCTATGCAGATCTTATGCAGAGTCTGCTCTATGTTATGTCACATCCATATCTCATTTCATGAAACTTTTGTCTAATGTTCGTCACATCAACAGGGCTCGACAAATTACTTTCAAACTGACTTGTCCAGGACAAGTGACATTGACAAAATCACTTACCCTAATATGTATTTGACTTGTCCCAGTAATTATGTTAAATGAAGGATGATGCTTACTGTACCTGCAGATCTTGGTATATCTGACAGTACTTTCAGAACAAGATGTTTCTATTCATTATAAAGAAGCCAAATTCTTCCTGCCACTTTAATTGATTATGTCCTTTGATATTTTGAGTCCTTGGCTTTATCCTATTTATTTATTCACAGTGAGTTTCACTTTCTTAGCTTCAGGCAACCAGCTTTAAACACTAAAGGTTTATATAGAGTTATATTTGGAAGGTATTGTGTAGATTTTGGGTGGATTGTAAATAGTGTCAGAATTTTTTAATTATCTTCGTACCAAAAAACATCATAAAAATCACATAAAATGAAGACATTGTTTAGTCAAATGTATGTATAATACAAGGCTTTGTCAATATTATGTAATACACTTTATAATATAAGTGCAAAGTAATAATTGTCAAAAGATATTAATTTGCTAAATTTTAATTTACCTGCTAATAAGAATAGCTGAGAAGAAATTCCAGATATGACAAGTGTAGATTCAAATGATAAAGAAAAAAAAGCTGCCTCATCTGGATCTACAATTTTTGTAAGCCTATTCTGTGGTGTTGAAAGGGTTAAGTGATTATTATATCCTATAATATCGAGATAGTCAAGATAGTGTAAGGTAAGTAATCAAGTTTGATGAAGTGAACTTAAGAGTTGCCTTTCATCTTTAAGGAGTGACTAAATTCCCAGTACAACCGGAGAACATGGAAGATTGTGCACATAACACGGACACAACTAGACACCCAGACAAAACTAGACACCCTGACGCAATTAGTCACCCGGACGCAACTAGACACCCGGACACAACTAGACACTCGGAGCCAGACAGTAATATCACTGATGAGTAAGTATGTATGAGCGTTTAGTGGAAAATGTAATAATTTCACCAGTTAAACATCTGAATTTTGATTGTTGCTCCTTTGTTTTGTAATTTAGAGTCGCACCAACACTGGCAACAGCTATGTCAAAATTTGCTGGACATTAGTATTATAGTATTAAAGCTGCTTATCATGGTTGCTTTTGGAGGAAATACTCGATGACCAGCCGAGAATTGTTTCACATCCAGGCTGGGTAACACTGCTGACATTACGATTGAGATGATTAGATGTGCGATTGAGATGATTAGATGTGCGCTGTTGATATCTGTGATATCTAGCACACGATCAATATACTAGAATTGGAATGTTATAATATTACACTGGCCACCTGCTGTATATTAAAGACAGATTTTTGTCTCCGATGAAATTTGAGATGGGTATTTCTCCAAAACCTCCCTCTAGCTTCAGTCCTCATGTACCAGTACAAGGTACAAGTGAGACAGCTTAAGGGAGACTATTTCTCCAAAACATCCCTCTAGCTTCAGTCCTCATGTACCAGTACTATGTACAGGTGAGACAGCACAACGGATACTATTTCTCCAAACCCCCTCTTGTTTCAGTCCTCATGTACCAGTACTATGTACAAGTGAGGCAGCTCAAGGAGCAGCAGGGGGGGGTGAGTAACAAAAAAAATGGGAGCCTCCGCGCCCCCCGTTGAGCCCTCCCTCCATGTTCCGGGTGAACAGACCTCTTAATTTGGGCCGAGGAGGCTCCCAGCCCCATTTCAGACAGCCAAAAAACACCCATATATGAGCCAGGGGACGGCCCACAACCCTCGCCGGCCCAGGGCTCTCAGACACTACGTGCCAAAAAAGAAATAACAAACCACTTACCTGTCGGGGGTGAATCTCAATGATTATTAAGCCTTTTGGTTGTGCCCCAGGCGTCAACGCCGCTGCCACCATCAGCTCGGATCCGCCGACGGGTGAACATCAATCGGACATAAAAAAGACCAGGGGGTAAACAGACCTCTTAATGTAGGCCGAGGACGCTCCCAGCCCCATTTCAGACGGTCAAAAAACACTCATATATGAGCCACTGGGGATGGCCCACCCATATCCGAGCAGCGGGGTGACCCCGTATACCCGCACTTGCAGATAAACTAGTGCAAACTTACACAACACGGAAGTAATCTCATCGGGTTAATCAATATACAAGCGTGCACTTTCCTATATAAATCTAATAATAACACATCTACAATAACGGTTTACATCGTGTTCAGCAGAGCATATGCATTTAACAAAATAGTTATCGAGATGGCAGTACAGCTCAACCGTAATATTGGTAAACATGTATTGTGCAATCGCGCACCTGTGCGCTCTAAGTATTACACATGTATTGCACAACGGTTATATTAAATTTATATATTAGTTCTGAACATAAATTCATTGCCCGTAGGCTATAGCCGCGAGGTCTGTTATGGTTGCATGCTCTGATCAAGTCTGTAATTATGCACTCTCGGCACTTCTGTAATGCACCTTGGCTTTCGTGTTTCGTAAGGTGGCATTCCGACAGAGGAGTGTTTGAGACTGGGGACCATGAGAGGTGTCTGAAAACACCCGACGGAATGCCCGAGCAAGGACCGCAGGGATAAATAAAAAAAATATAAAACAATTGCCCGCCCTGCGGTTCGCTTCAGAACAGTGGGCTTTTGCTATTCTTTTGGGCAACGCTGTAAAACATTGTCCCCGGCAGGCGCGGGTTCGAAACCAAAGCAAAGCTGAATTTTTTAAAACTTTTTTTCGAAGTTAAAATTTTATTAAAATCTGTTTCCACTTACCAGGACCAAAATTCTCCATTGTAAACTACCAATTAAAGGTTTGTCTCAATGGATATATATCGGAAGATAACAACGATCATGCCTCAAGGTCATAATAATTGTCGGTGGATTGTGATTGGTTCCCACATTCCTTGTGGAAAGAGCTGCGTCTTCGAACATTGCAAGCAGCATCGAGCCCAGCTCCGTAGGCGGCTGGTCGAACCCGTGCCATGCAGGAATTGCTAGGTGGGAACCCAGAGCGAGGGTAAGTTATGTCAACCTTGCGGAGGTGAACGTATCAAGCATAAATTGGCATACGCCGAACGTTGTGCCCGGATAAAATTTGAGGTCTTGGTCCAACTCTTGGAAGTGCGAATAAAATAATTTTAGATTTAGAGAAATAATATCCGTTATAATATACTGTTCATAGTTGTACGTTATAATATACTATCACGTACAAAGTTACTTCAGATTTAGAGAATAGTGTACATTAAGGTATACCCATATAATGGTCACAGTTACCGAACTGCGATTGAAAGCTCACGAATTGGGTATTCGTGGGAGATCAAGGCTCAAGAAACGAGACCTCTTAGAGGCGATCGCGAAAGTTCGCGCCGCCGAATACACGAGACGTCTCCGGCGGGCGGTAAAGACGGGGCGATTCCCCGCACTCAAGAGATATAACCCTCTTAAAAAGGCCCAACATGTCCGTGAGGCGGGGCAGCTCAGGGCCGAAGTCGATGCGGCGCTGCGGACCGGGAAGTACGCCACCTGGGTCGCGAGGCGGCCACGAGAGCGCCTAACGCATCTCCGCAAGATCACGGAACGCTTGAGGAGGCCGCATCTACACGGCCTGACCAAGGGCTCGAAAGAACCCCTAGCCCGCGCGATCGCGAGGGAAGGTCCCGAAATTCTTCACGAGCGGCTCGACATCCCGGAAGCGCCGAAGCCCCCACCCCCCGCGGGATATACCTGGACATCCCGGTCCCTCCCCCGGTAAGATTCCCGGCTGATGAACCGTGGGTAGGGATCTTGAACGATGCTAAAGACGAGTTTCAAGTTGATGGAGCCTCGGTGGTCTTCTCCACATGGAGGGTAGAGGCCGGGGCGGGCCGTATGTCTCTGGATGCCACTATGACGGATGTCAGAGCTGCAGAGCTCTTGCGAGAGCTCCCCGAAGGTGAGCATATCCTCAAGCTCAAGTACCTGCGAGTGCGGGATGAAGGTAACTGGGTGGTCGAAGACAAGTTTGACCCAGTGAGGACAGATAGGAAGAAAGGTCAGGCAGTTGTAACCATCGATCGGAACACGAAGCCGGGTGCCCTCGCGGGAATCGACAAGCCTTACTTTCAGAATGCATACCCCGTCACCGCGGTTGTCTACGGCGTCTATCCCCTCAGAAACCCGGATCATGCCAACCTTGCCCCGCTAAGAGACGGCGATCTTAACTGTGTGGCCCAGCGAGTCGTGGAGCATTTTGAGGGCGCCCTGAGGGGCCAGGGTCTCACCCCAACCAGATGCCAGAAAATCCGGGAGTGGCAGGACGAAGTCCATGAGTCTGGTGCCACGGTCGACGATGTGGCCGGACTGGAGAGTATTCTCCAGCGTGCAATCATCTTGAAAGACATCGCCGGCGGGGACATATATAACAGTGGCAAGTACCAGAGACGGGGTACCAGAAGTTATGGGAGGGTAGAACTCATCTGCCACAACGGCCACGCCTGGCCTAAAGACCTCCACTTCCCACAGTCCAGGCAGGTCCACATCTATGAAGGCGATGTGTGGGAAGCAATCCGACAAGCGACCCAAGGTGAGCCTCTAGCCGTCTGGCTTCTCGGTTGCGGTGACAAGCAACTCAACGTCAACCAGGTCGTACTTACAGAACTCAGGAGGACCACCAAAGGCTCCAGGAGGCCTGCACCCATCTAGGTGACGAATCTCTTGCCGACAGGGCCTTTGGGGTAAACCATGCGGCGAGCATAGTGGCCAAAGAAAGGAACGGCTGGAAGCCCACCCCGACGTTCTTCGCAGATGATATCCAAAAAGCCTGTTTAGAACACGGCCATGGTGGCCTCTGGAACTCCATGGACTATGACACGAGAGACGTTGTCAGCATCGACATGAAGGCCTGCTACCCTGCCAGCTTCCAAGGCTTCGGCAAAGCGAAATCATACTTTGAGCGGTTTGGCCACCCTACCCACAGGATGACGAGAGTGGCTATTAATGGGCCTTTGCCCAAAGACATCAGCGCAGGGTTTGTTGAGGTCACAGAGTGGGTGTTCAAACAAGACAGTCATCCTGTAATCCCTGCCTGGTTTGGGAAGCATTTTGAGGAGAGGGGGTGGGCCCCCACACCCCTCCTCGCATACCTCACCGAATCTGGGCTCTTGACTCACCTGCGTGTCCGGGAGGCCATCATCTCCTATTCCAAGCAGGAGGAGGTCTGGCTCCCCGAGGATCGTGATCAGGGATGCAGCATTATTGGTAAGTTCACCCAGGGCGCCAAAGCTGAAGGCAAGCGACTGACGCGGCGCCTCGTGACTGACCAGGGAGAGCTGGATTACCTGGTGAGGGACACTCGCCAGAGTGGCACTCTACCCCAAAAGTGCTCCCTTGGACATGTTCTCACGTACTATGACGGAAGCCAGCCGCAGTATGCTCACTTGAGGGCGAGCATGCTCGCATATGCCCACATCAATCTCCTCAGCATGCTCCAGCGTTTCGACGCCAAGGAGGCTGTCCGGGTGGCCACAGACAGCATATACATCCAGAAGACGGCACTACACAAGCTCAAGGATGTCGAGGCCTATGTTGCCCACAGGACCTGCAACTGTGAAATTGACTTGTGCGTGAATTGTCTCCTGGGAATAGAGTATCTGCCCTCAGTAGAACCAGCCCAGTGGAGAGACAAGGGTGATCAGCTGTATATGCCTCAGGAACATGCTGCATATGTCCCCAGGCTGGTATACCAAGGCCAACAAAAAGACTTACCACCGAGTCAGGCCCCCTGCTTCAATGACCCACTGACTCGGCACCAGTTGAGCTACCTGAATGGTGGGGGTGGTAGTGGCAAAACCACACGAGCGATCGAATCGTTCCGCACCAGAGACCCCCTGGTGTTCACCCCGACCCACCGTCTGGCCAAAGAGATGCGGGCCAGAGGGGTCAAGGCTCAGACCTACCATAGTTTCTTCCGCTGGAGTGGCCAGACTGACTGGACCCCAGAAAGGATGGGCCAAAAGTACCCCCCCCCGCGTGATCATCTGGAACGAGGTTTGCACTGTCCCAAAGCCAATCCTGGAAGTCTTCCTAGACTGGTTAGACCGGGGAGGGGTCCACATCATCTGCTGTGGTGACCAGGGTCAGCCACCACCAATTGCAGGCGAGATGCCACATGACTGGCTGCGACATGCTGCCCACTACTATGAAGAGGTTGAGGTTGACCACAGAGCGAAAGACCCGGCCCTCAAAGCCCTCAAACGGGCGATCCACCTCCGGCCGGATCGTGTGCAGTGCTCGGCCATGAGAAAGGCCCTACCCACCTGCCTCGGATGGGACAGATTCATTGCAGTATGGAAGCCAGGCGACCGTATCTTGACCTCGAGACAGAAGGTGCGCAACCGCGCACAAGAGCTGCTATTCCATTACCATAAGGAGCACATCCCTGACGAGCCGGTGCCCCTCCTCTATCGCCCAAAAGACACCCGAAGACAAAACATTATGGTGACCATCCCAGGGCCTGGTAGGCCAGAGTAGGAAGAGCTCGTCCTCAATGACATCGTTGAGGTGCCTGTCCACTATGCCCAAGAAGTTATGGACGGCAAGTGGGGACAAGACTGGGCTCTTGGCTATGCCATGACAGTCCACTCGAGCCAGGGGCTCACAATCCGCGATCCGCAAAAAGTCTGAATACCTCGCATACCTCGCCGTCAGCCGCGTGGAGTACATGCACCAGCTCGAACGAGTAGTCTGCCCACCGGAAGAGGGTTCCGATGTGGCAGAGCCACTCACTGAGCAGCAGCTCCGCAAAGTCATCCAGAGAAAGCTTGTGGCATACAAGCGCCATGATCAGGCCAAAGGTCTCCAGGGATTCAATCTCAAGGTCGATCACATCCTCGCACTCAAAGACGGCCAGCAGAACCGCTGCGCGGCATGCAACATCGAGCTCCTCTGGGTATACCAACCCAAAGATACTCAGCAGTTCAGTGTCGACCGGCTGGACAACACCCGAGGCCATACCCGTGACAATATCCGGCTGACGTGCCTGGAATGCAACAGAAAAAGGGTTACGCGGTCCTCAACGCTTAAGAACCCCATCAGGTGGCAACACGGTATCAGGAGGCACCACAAGCAGCTCTTCCCGGACAAACCCCCGCTGAGGGCCATCCAGCAGATGTAGAGCACGGGCTCTTCAGGCTTGGTAACCGAGCGACCAAGCCGGTATACCTGGAGGGACCACACAGGGTCGGTCGCACGACGACGGCCACCCTCCAGTTCGCCGGGTTGGTAGAGGTAGCGAACGCCAACACCCGAGGGGAGCTTTGGCTCTGACGAGCCAACGGGACGGTGCGACGAAGCTGCGACCACGGATGAGGGCTTTTGTGCCACACTCTTGGCCTTGATGGCATTAGAAGGCTTCTTGCCGGTCAATCTGGTCACTTCGCTGTTCAAAGCCGCAACCACGGCAGGCAGCCGAGCCACCCATTCAGCCGATCGTTCTCCAGACGGAAGTCTCATCTCTTGGGCGTATTGGTGCCCAAAGAGCGGCTCTGCCAGGGTGCGATTGAAACGCTCCACAATCCCTTGGTCTCGATGGATATCCACATGGCCACGCCTGACAGAGACACCGTGTTTGGCCAGCTGTTGGTTCACCGCACCCATGAACTCGCGCCCCGGATCGACCTGAAGCAACTTTGGCCATTTCAGGGGGCTCCGCCTGTAAATCCTTTCAAGGGCGGCTGAGACCTCCTTAGCCTCTTTCGTGGCCAGGGGCTCTGCCTCTTTGTACCGGGAGGCCACGTCAACAATGGTGAGGGCGTACTTGAACGTTTTGCGACCCACCCTGTCGTGAGGCAGAAATAGGAGGTCGGCCTGGTGGACGTCGTTTGGCACCGGTACGTCGAACTTGGGTCGCGGTATGTGTCGTGTGGCGGGGAGGTAAATCTGCCAGATGGCCTGCTTCTTCAGCCAACCCCGTGTCACATCTTCGGAGACCTTAGCGGGACTGTAGTATAGCGAGCTAAGATTACTGTTGGTCATGGTATAAGCTAAGCTTGTGACATGGCTGTTTCGCTATCCAGCGCGCGAATGTATTCTAATAATCCTATGAGTCTCCAACATGCCGTGCGTGTCATCGGATCTAGCAACCCCGTTGCGAATTTCTGCACAGCAGCGTGATCGGTACGCCACGACTCCAGGAATCGCCGCGCCGTGTTTATCATAGTATGACCAAGGGGGCCTGGATGTTTGTTTCGCTTGGCACAGTACCCGACCTCAAGCATTGCAAAGTACAGCTCCTCTGGTAAACCCATATCTATATAGAAAGGAAACAAAATCTCAAGCGCGACAATTACTTGGTGAGTTTGTATGCCACGAGGACTGTCGCGGTCATCCCCAGGACGGCGAAGACAATCTCACGATCTTTCTGGTCATCGCTAGGTGTATAGAAGTCGGAGAGCCGAGGCTGTCGTTCCGACACCAGCGGTGCGACATGCGGAAATACCTGCGCGTACTCACGGATCGCCGTGTCGACGTCCCGGAAAGTTTGCACGGCATGGCCCTGACGGCGGAGTTCTTCGTTAATCCAATCAAGGCGCTCAGCCCGTTTGTTGGACCATGCTGACTGCGCGGCCTGGAGCTGTTCTACAGCTGTGTCGTGCCGTTTGCGCTCCTCGTCAACACCCGAGCTTCGCAGCTTCGAGAATAGGTAGTTGCTACCGCTGAAGGCCAGCGCGTTGACCAGGGCGCCCCCAACTAGCATTGCGATCGAGGCCATCGTTGTTATACATACGTCTACTTCATGATATCTGCAGGTATGATCCCATGTTTAATTAGCATATCTTTCGTGGCCATGGCCAGGCCCACATCAAGAACTACCATGCCGACGTCATAACCATTGAAGTCCAGCTTGGGGGTAGCTGCTTTGAAGGCCATCTTACCCAGGCGTGCATAGCCCACAGCCAGGCCAGATACCACAACCGAATGATACGCCGCATTGGCCAACATTTTTCCGTCAGTAGACATTGTTTTTCTTCGCGCGACTATTGCATATAGAATGGGTCAAGCGAAGTCTTTAAATGACTCGCTGTCGGAACGACAATGTTAGCTCGGGCGGGCATAGGTTTATGCGCCTCCCGCCTACTGTTCACAACAACCCATAAGACACATGCAAGACCGCCAACGATCCACGGGGTCCAGACCTCGCTACACTGGTACCAGTGTTCCGTCGCGGTTTCCACCGCTGAAACATGCTGTGGGGCGACAACCGTTTGTTCTCCAGCGTTGCCCTGTTCCACCGGGGCGACGGCAACTGAGGGTTTGTGATTCTCGAGTTTCGATGTTTGCAACGTGGCTTTGGCATCTCTGAGCTCGGCACGTATTTTATCTTCCTTGGCCTTCCGAGCCGCAGCCCCTGCCCGTCCTGCCGCTTGTTTTATAGGATCCTTCCGTCGTGCTGTTTGCAGCTTCGCAGGCGTCGTCTCTGGTGTCAGAACTACAGGATCTGTCACTCTCTCCGGTGTAGACATCGCTAGCTATGGTAAGCGGACATACGTGTCCAAATTGGCAATGCTTCGCAGTGGTTAACGCCGCGGTGAGCGGTGCAAGGTACATGCCATACCTGTGGTATAGCTCGCACGTGGCTGTGCTTAACGCGTGGCTGACGAACGGATCAGCTTCGAGATCGGCAACTAGTCTCGGTTGATTTTCTGGTTGTATGGGTAGAAACATACTTGCTACTGCTGCGTAGAACTGAAGGGCCCCGAGCTTCGCTTCATAGCGCGCGTAGAGCTTCTCGATAGCATTGTCTGTCATATTGTCAACCTGATCGGTTGTGAGTTGTCGTCCTAGATATTGTTCAGTCTGCCCCCCTGCTGCTAGTGCTGCAAGTCGTTGACGCTTGTTGTCTTGACGGGCGCTCTCGTCTCCCGTCGTCTCGGCAGTCGGGACCGCTGTTTCCGTCGTCCCATCAATCGGGGCCGCACAACTGATCAAGAAGTTCGTCGCAGTTCATTTTTCTGAGTGCTATCCGTACTCGCCTCTTAAGTCTAACATACTGCCACACGCACCACCCCAGTGTGGCGGAAATTATGATCTGGTTGATCAGCAGAATTGCTTCCCACATGCTAAGCTGTGAATAGCACTTTATAAGCAGCTGGTTGGTCCGTCTTTAACAGCAGCGTGCTGTGTTTTGTTCCTGCAAGCGTCTGCCGTACCGTGGCTCACTCTTCATACGTGGGAATTACGAAGGCACTCTTCGAAGGAGTCACGATCTTTGCAGTGAAAGACCGCGGCCCAGCGTGTCTGCTCGCGGAGATCCTTCAGAACTGAGTTGTATTTCTGGGTCAACACCCAGACGCTTTGCAGCGCATGAAGGCCAGCTCTGACAGCATGTCCTTCTTTTTGGTCATAGCTGCCTTGGCCGAGCAGTCGTCAATCATGTACAGGGTGGGCTCACCCTGGAACATGGTGTAGAAGACCCGCAGCCAGGTATGTAACTTTTCACAGGGGTCTAGTATGTAGACCTCGGGGTCCCTCCAGATCCAAGGGCGGCTCTGGTAAGTTGCGTTATGCGCAATCGTGGGGCAGAGGATCACTATGTGCCGAAAGATCCCGCGGTAGGGGCCCTCGAGCAAGTCCAGTATGAATACAGTTTTACCGCTACCAGTCTGACCGCATATGATGGCCGAGTGGGGGTCGCGGGGTAGCAGATCAGTAGAGCGCACTGACGAATCGACCATCTTCGATGTTGAGCTGTGCATCTGTAATGATGTACAGATACACGTTCAATGCGCCATCGGCGTCTGCTTCTTTGGCTATCTGGATTGTTACACCCTCGCTGGCATTCTCCACTCTGCGCCCATTGCCATGGAGTTGGTCATCATCGCTGGTCCGCAAATCGAGCCACAATGCGTATTTCGAAGTTAGGAACTCTGCTAGAGAGACGTCCGCGAGTTGTAGGTCTTTGGCTACCGCAGCAACCTCTGGGGCGCGCTTAGAGCCGCATGCAAACTGCTTTTTGGCTTCATCCCACTGCTGGTAGGCGCGCATGCCTTGGCTGTACAGCTGGTTGGGGACACCCTCAATTGTCACCTCAACCTTGGTAATTTTGGGATTGTAGAAGCTTTCGGTTTCTCTAGCCCCTGCCTCCTCGAACAGCAGCAGGATTCCCTTCATCGAGCGGGCCGGGACGTTGATATTAATGTTCCACAGGGTGTCGTTTTTGTTTTTCGTTATTTTGCGATGACGAAGAACTCTGTCATAAAGGATTGCAAGCCGCCCGGTATACTGCTCTCTAATCATTCGTGCGAGGTCGGGCAGCGTGACCATGTCGTACTCCAGTGAAATGTTTTCCACCGCATACGTCGAGTTCACGTCTGTAGCGATGAGAACACGGCTATAGTCGTTGAACGTTAGTTCGTATTCCAGGCGGTCTGCCAGTGCGCTTTGATAGAATGGCATGTTGCTCTCCAGCAGCTCAAAGTCGAGTGGGATGTGGTAGCGGTTACCGTATGCCGCAGAAATTGCGTTGTGCGCGGCAACGTTATCTGCCTTGTTACCAGCATCGATTCTAAGTCTGGTTACGTTCCGATTGTTGCTAGTGTCAATTCCCTGATAGACCGCATTTTCGCGCTCTTGTGCAGTCTTCCAGAGATCTTGGTAACAGTAGTAGACATCGGAGTCATCGATAGACATAATCTCATTACCACTGATTTTGATAGTCGTTTTCTTGACTATGGCGCGGCCCAGGTTCTGGACGACGGTTCGATTTACGTCTGTCGACGTCAGTGAGATGGTGAAAACGAGGCGAACGGTCCCTGGCACAATCACGTCGTTAGCTCCAAGGTTGGGGAAGCGGACCAAGAGCTGCTGGTTCTGGTCAATCGTCGAGGGGTTGTTCGTAATGACCACGCTCTGTCTTATGCCCTTTGCCCCGAGGGGCTCCCGCAGCCTGCGGTATGGATTGACATTGCGTCCGTATTGAGTTGAAGCCATTACTATATTGAACCCAAATGTGGTAGCCTTCAATACGATGGCAGACATTGATATGGATGATTTCGTACACGACGATGATGTAGAAGATGATGTAGAAGACACCTATTATACCGGTATATTGCCTGGCGGGACGCAGGCGTACGAAAATGTCACTCCTGGGGGGGCCATCGGGCCTCTTAGTCAGGAACTACTCGGATCCGCCGTAGATGACTACTACGGCGAACTGGCAAAAAAAGGCATGGTCCCGTCGGTTGGCCGTGACTACTCCAAGTTTGAATTGAATCGGTACGGTAGATTGCACCTGAAATCCGCCTCTAACACCGATTGATTGCCGACGGGATGTCCACCGGGGCGTTTATGGCGTCTTCAATATTCGCTAGAAACTGCTTCTGTGCGTCAAATGCCGTGCCAACTCCCACGATGCAGGACCTCGTCTGTGATTGGGCTCCCAGGAGAGCCCAGACATAGGTCCGGATTGAATCATTCAGGCGGGAAACACCGGCCTGGGTGAACCCGTTTGACTTATCTAGCACAAATGTGCCCCAGACGCCGTCTACGTCCGGATCTTGCAGAATATGATCAATATGAGCCTTTTTTGGCGGTAGCCAGTTGCAGGATGAAACACCACAGCGACGCCCGCCAGAGACCTCTGCCCCGAATGTCATTTTCGCCGGGTCCCAATTTCCGGCATCCTGGGTGGCAATGTGTTTATCCGGGCTGTCGTTCCTGAAATCGGTCTGCTTCCACGCGGTATGTCCTTTGGTGTAGGCATCGCCGAGCCCGTTGCTGTTCGGGAAGCTCTTCTGCCGCCAGTCGGTCATCGGGCTGACCTTAAACTCTGCGCAGAGCCGCTCGGTCATACGTATTTGAGACGGGGTCATACGCTCTGTCTTGTGGTAGCGCGGAATTTAGCTCGCACAGGACCCTCCGCGTGGTATAGTACACGTGGAACAGGAAGACCGACTGCATAAGTGGCTGTGTTTCGCCCTTAAGATGATCATTGAAAGACACACCGCAGCCTGTGGTGGCGCACCAGATGGCGAAATTAAGCTGGTTCTGCCAGAATTGCATCGGTGTGTTGTCCCAAGCCTTCACCACGGTATCCGTCTTGACAGGAGGTAGCCTGTATTTTCGCCATATATCCGTAACCTCGGTGTAGAAGACCTCGTTCGGGCCGACGGCGATCATCAGGGTGGTTAGGTTCATGTCCTCAAGCTGGCATCTATATACACCGCCGGTTTTATAAGTAACCGAAGGATTATAGCCGAAAGTTCTATTTAAAGTATTAGTCATATCTTATTATAACTATGTTTCAAACAATCACCGATGTTCAAAGGGGTGAGGCCACAAGCCTCCAACAATATATTGATAACCGCGGCGGAGATCTACGCGTTGGCCTCAGATCAATAACTCTTACGGTCGGTTGGTATAATATAAATGACGAAGGGTTCGGGCGCCTAAAAGATGGTGTTGTAACCTATGTAAAGTTACCCCAAGGGTTATGGAGTTTCAGTGAATTGCAAACGTTTATCGACTCAGAACTTACCGACTTGGTTAGTATCGACATTTGTAAAGCCAATGGACTCGTAACCCTAACTATCAAAACCGGAAGAGTAGCTATGAGTTCCGGTGTTTGTAAAATACTCGGTATTTGTAAAATATACAAAACTAATCAAGATTGGTTGTCAACCGGTACGTATGTCGGAGATAAGCCCGTAAGTGTTGCCTTAACTAAAACCCTTCAAGTACATTTAGGACAGTTAAACACTTCATATAATATATATGACGGAGTACCTAGTACGCTCCTTAAGGTAATAGATGCGGGAAACTCTTTCTTCGGGGAAACCGTTACTATAGAGTGTCCTCATCCCGAATTCAAACGTTTGGAACGCGGTTGTATTAACGAATTGAATATTACTATCAGAGATGATAGCGGGCGAGCATTAAATAATCACGAGTTTCCGATTTCTATAGTACTCGAGATAAAATGTGTATATACGGACCCGGATCTAGTAACGTTTCTACCGTTAATAAAACCCCTGTACATAATCATAGATTAGATAAAATTACTACCGAGGTAAATGGAATAATCGCTATGTTAGCTATATTCGGTAAACCTAAAAATGACGTTATTACCGTATGGGCCGAGGAAAAAGGTCCTCTACGCGATGGAGCGTATGAGTGGTCATTCGGTAATAGTGGAAATAATAAATATTCCGGATATCCTATGACAATATCGGGTAGAATTTTACGTATGTCAATATCAAAAAACAAACCAGGAGGGGGGGGGGGTGTAGATAGTATTACGGTGAAAGTCGTAATTAACGGAGTTACGCAAAAACAAGGTATTACAAAAATTAAGGGCGTTCGGTCGGCGTATATAATGTTTGCTAATCCAATTGAAGTAATGGCTGGTAGTGTTATAAATTTTATAACAATTTCGACTAAATCCGTAGACTCAGTTAGTGTTGTAGCTGTAATAGTCGAACTAGATTTATAATATGAAGAATAACCTCGAACCTTAAATATGTCGTTGTACCCGACTATACCCATAATGGAAGGTGTCACGGACCCGGCGTTATATCCTACTATGCCTGTAGAGGACCCTTCGGGGTTTAGAATGGCTCGAATCGTAGTGATTCAAAATTTATTACTAAACGAACGCGAATCTCGTATAAATACGTCTAAAAAATATAAACGAACCGCTAATATCATCGAAGGAGCTAATACACTTTTCGCGACAAGTTCTATAATTAGTGGCGTTGGAAGCGTTACTATAACAACTACTGTCGTAGGAACGCCAATAGCTATCGGAATAGGTGTCGTAGCCGCTGGTAGCGGTCTTTTATGTATGATAGGTCGAAAAATAGTTCGACACCTGGAAACTAAAAGTAAAAAACACGATCGTATAGCGACCGCCGCGCGAGCTAAAAAGAATAGTATAGATATTATGGTAAGCGACGCTATTCGGGATAACGTAATTTCGGATACCGAATTTAAAATCATTTGTGACGAATGGAATAGGTATCAAGTCTTGAAAGAAGAAATTCGGACTAAGTGTAAAGAGTCCCCTAACACTCTATCAAACACTCATATCGAAAAGTTAATAGCTGAAGGTAGATCGGATGAGCGGAAAAAAGTACTAAGACAACTAAGCACATAATATGTTTATGTATGTTGGGAGGTCCTCTCGAGCGCGAACAACCTCCTAATTATACTCCGCGAATAACTCCGAGCGCTCCGGAGTATTAAATACGCAGCGATGCAAAAAAAAGTATCTTTAAGTGATCTTCCTTATATATAAAAGAAAGGCATTTAAGGATACTTTTTTGTCGTTGTAGAAAGATCACTTACTTTTTTCGTTTGACATAATTTACAAAGTAATAATCCGTTCGGAGTACCTTCGTCACAAAGCATACAAGGGTGATAGACCATGTCTCCCTTACGAAACATAGCTAGGTGAGGTTTACAATAATTAATATAACATTCTCTATTACAAGGCACGACACTCCCGAGTTTCAACCACTTACATCGGGCCTCCATTATAGCGTTTATAAAATTTATCTCTAATTAAATATTTTGACTAACGTAGACCTCGATAGTGGTTGTAAAATCGTTAATAAAGGTTGTCGACCCCGTGGTAGCCCTGACACATAATAGCATAGCCCTGGGTCGGCGAGGGTTGTGGGCCGCCCCTTGGCTATCTAAAATATGACCCAAATTAAACTCCCATTTACTTTGCTCATGAGTTGCATAATTTGGGCCACATAATTTAGGCCTAGGATTCCATTTATTTTGTTACTCACCCCCCATATGGGTGTTTTTTGGCTGTCTGAAATGGGGCTGGGAGCCTCCTCGGCCCAAATTAAGAGGTCTGTTCACCCGGAACATGGAGGGAGGGCTCAACGGGGGCGCGGAGGCTTCCATTTATTTTGTTACTCACCCCCCCCCCTGCTGCTTCCTATATGTTTGTATTTACAGATGAACAAGATTTGGGAATGTCTGCTATTTTTGTCCGCATAACACTTTTGCTGTTTACGGCTCGTCTCAAAATACAGATGTACTGTTTTATATGCCTGGTGTTGGAAGAGTAGCGCGTGTTCAGTCGGGTTCGAACATTGGTACCTGCGCCGGACATTGAGAATAGTGTCTAGTGGAAACACAACATCTCTATTGTATAGAAAAATATATATTCGGAGAATTTGGTTGAGACGTTAACACTGAATGGTAAGCTGGCAGTACCCGCAAATAACATAAATTCCTGGTAATATTTCTCAATATCTGACAAAATGGACGAGTTGCGATAATTCACATAATCCGTTTGATATTGGCGAATATGGAATAGTACTCACACTTTGCAAACTGCCTAGAGCCAAACCTGTGTCAAATGAGTGCTATGAATGTGAGGAATTTATCATTAATATCTGCATCAATGGTTTAGCCAGACCCTATGCTTGAATCTGTGTGTATTGTATTCTGATCTTTCGATAGACATTGATGGTATCTTACTTTCTTTGAGAAGTGTACGTCCTTCTGGGGGCACCTACTCTAAAAGTCAGTGACGGCGGGAATATTATTTATGTCATTAATATGCTATGCTTCACTGTCATACCCCGTGACGCCCAAATGTCCACGAGGCAATACGTTCATATTTAATATATCACGAAAGTAGATATGCTACGGGTCCTGAGGTAACTTGCTTCCCTGCAGGAACGTATCTATTTTCTGCAATGCGAAATATTATGGCTAGACTCTCTCATTCCATAACAGAATAACGCTGTTGTGTCGTGCTTAATTTATGGGAAACTAAGTAAATCTGTCTCCATGTTCATACCCGAGTATATCAATATCATTTCCCCCTTGTGGGCGAGTAGGGCTACATCAGCTATGTTGTAGCTGTCAACATATGCATTATATGGAAAGTTAGGTTCGGGTAATTTAACCGTGTGATTAGACTGTGCATTAAATATTGAAAAGCGTTCACCGTCTATGCATTCCATCGAAATATGCTGTACGTTCTTGTCAAATCTACCATCGGTTCCGCGATATCGAGAAAGTTGGTCTAATTTTTTCTGCAAATCCTAGCACAGCCCAGAAAACTAATGACACGAGGTACTGTTTTGGGGACAGTGATGTTTCTTATGGCCTAGCCTTGTTCAGGATCGGGTCGCATACCATGCTAATCTATGACGTAACCAATGTATTTTGTGTGTGCTTGTAAGAAACAACATATGATGTAAATGGTGCATGTGCTGCCGTAGGTATTTGACTATGAGTCACGATATCGCCTATGTACACCATCACAAGGGAAATATCACCTAGAACCCGTGCAAGTAGTGCCTCGAAGACAGATGTGTCATTGACTAATCCAAATCAACATTGCTAAAGCGATGCAAGCAGCTATGAGTGACAAACGATCCATTCTCCATAGCACTGTTATGCATAGGAATACTCCCAACTCATGACCCGTCCTAAGATTAAATAGTTGCGCGTACCGTTTGTTCCCTACGGACATATTGGACAACAGCATTTACAGTTTAGGGATAACGACCATCGATAAACTACCCGATCAGTTGTTGTTCTATGACCTTTTGACCATGCAAGTTTGAAACTGCCATGTCTGATAAATCCAGTACCACTCCAGATATAATAACATTCACCATTTTGTGTTTGTTTAATGCCTCTCAGCAATGTCAAAGCATGCTGCGGGTCGGACACCGGCTATTATATAGCCGTAATCTCTCTTAGTAATCGTGGCATGTCACAATACGAGTAAATATATATGTCTAATGTCACCAGGGCAGGGCATTGCATTGACTGATATGCGATCAAGCGTGATCTCTCATCCGTAGTACCTATTAACACCGCATATCTTGAATTGCTTTAACCAAGTTCTGGTAGGTATCTGGCTTTCCATCATAATTCGGAACCACAATCTAGTGTATTGTGTCGCGAATATCTGATTCAAGGTTCCAATCTGAGCACCTACATTTTTAAACATACATGAAACATACCCATTCCTTCGCGCTTGCTGGTCATCCATAATAGAAATTAATTTGCTCAACAAAACAGTGGTTTCGTAGGTACGCCCTCTAGTACTTGGACCCATTACAACAATGATTGTGAAGGTCACTGCCAATACCAATGAACGTCGATTCCTATTCCCCAAACGAGCCCTCTAAAATACATTGGCCATGACACATCACCACATACCAATACAGTCCTCATATTCGCCACAGTACTTCCAATCGTAATTATGCAAGATGATAAATTAATTACATCCTGGTCACGGCACCAAACCTAACGTATGCCATATCAACCCAGGTTCTTTGTTCAACAATTCAGTTCAAAGCACAAGCCGTTGAAATATAGCAACATATTTACTCGAATATAAGCCCAACAATGTACACACACTATAATACATGTACTCGTCTTGTAAAAGCTACGGATTAGAATCATATTACACTATTTATACTAGTAATACTCAGTTTACAGTAGTTTCATAGCCAAGCGTTGTCATTCTCTCTAAATGTGATCTATTCCCAAGTCACATTCCTATATCTCCTCCCAGTTTTTTTTTTAGAGTTTGCAAATAGAGAACGAGCAGGCACACACATACACCTAATGACATTTTACCGATATGTCTGCTTAAGGAGTGGTTAAAGTCGAAATGTATACAATTAATGATGTCACAATGCAACCGAAAATGTGTACACATTTACAGATTGACAAGCTGATCAAACTTGTTTTTTTCTGGATAGCCATCTCCTTGGTTTAAACAATATGTACTGTAAAGCATAAACCACATACATCATACTGTTCTTTTAGGGTAAAGTAATAAGACAGTTTGAATATTACAGTACTGTAAGAATTAAGAGAATTAAGTAAGCTTACTTAAAGTACTGTGAAAGTTCGCTTAATGCTGACACCACGACTTACATGTAATGCGAATATTGTATCGACTGTTTGTTTATAACTTTGAAACATTGATAGAAATTTAAGAGTGTGTTCAAAATATAACATGCATCAAGTAGAATCAGAATATCATTTCTTATTAGTTTGTCCATATTATCATGATATAAGAGATACATATTTACCTAGATATTATTGTTCATGGCCAACCAATAATACGATTAGAACACTAATGAATTCAACACGAAAAAGCAAACTTGTCAATTTAGCTAAATATATTTATTTAGCAACAAGTAAAAGAAATGATATTAATTAACTAACTAAATGAATGTTACTACTTGTAAAATATTGATTGGTGAGACACTGAATACCAACTATATTGTTAAACAACAATATATTTCGTAAATGTTAATGCTATGCCAACTCACAGCTTATATAATAATCATGCTTTTCTGTAACTTTGTATGTAACCGCCAATCATGTTTCTTGGCGATGACCATGTACATGTTTATGCCAATAAAAACTTTGACTTGATTTGACCATAACCGTTATTACTCTATTTTGAACCACAGAATATAATACAAAGGATCGATAGGAGTATCTTCTTGAGACTCATATAGAATGTGTAATATTGTCAACATTGTTTCAGAGGTAAAGTATATTATATATATGTCTGGCATGGAGGTTATAAGGAATTGCCAAATTTCAAATGGTAGAGTGGGGACTTACTGTTCAGTATTAGTCCACGGAAGTGTATGCGAAGTTTCAAAGCAATATCGGACAGTTTTTGAGGCATAAATAATTCACGAAATTTCAAATTCAAGATTATTGGAAATTAGTCTCAAAGCAATACCGATAGTATTTAAGAAAATATAATTTTGAGTATTATTTACACATACATACTTTCTGAAATCGTACATGTTTTTGCGAAATTTCAAGTTGAAGGTCACTGGTAGCCTGTGGATTTATTGTGGACCCATGGATGTGCATGAAACGTTTCAAAGCAATGACTGATGGGCTTAGAGATGTTTGAGTTTTTACTCAAGTTGTTCAATGTCACTCTAGGATTTCATGGCTCTGGTTATTATTCTCCAGTTGGAAAAATAATACTATAATTCCTATGCAAATTTATCGTTTGATTTGATAATAGTTTAGTGCTGTTATATTTCGGGTGTTACGCCTGCATCAGCACCATTTCGGGTTATATCGCCGGCGGGCAGTTTACTTAACAACACCTTTCCTGGGCAGGTTCCAGCGGTTAACCAGTACTTGGTGCACCAACCTCCGTAAGAAACTGCCAACATTTTCATATAAATGAGATACGGTCTGAGCGGGACTCGAACCAGTGACCATCAGTGATGGTAGGTTACAGTGGTATACAAGTCACCGACCATAACCACTCGACCACGGATGCGGACAGTTTAGTGCTATATATATATATATTATATATATTTATATATATATATATATAATATATTTATATATCAACAGTATCGAAAACGGATTTAGAGAGTTGCTATCTAGTATTGCATAATGAGGCTTTAATTAACCTTTCTATTACAATCATCTTATGTAGCTGTATAATTATATATTTTTGGAGAAAAAAACAATTACTTACTTTGTGTCATGTTATCATTAGTTTGGCTAACAATTAGCACATTTTTGTGCAGATATGACGTGATAACTACCCACAAATATTCACAATGGCAGCAATATTTCCAGTTTTCATGAAAAGTGACTGCTTTATTTGAAATGTGATTTTAATGTTTTCAGTATAATGCTAACAGTTGGTGAATCACACAGTGAATCACCATTAACTATGCATTTGGATAGTGAACTGTTTCCTGAAATCCATCCAAGTGCAGAGATCAACCACGAAGGAGAGTGCATTGCAATTAGTCAAGATTAAGTCATTAGTCTTGCAGTTAGGTTTTTGTTAATCTGGTGTTATCTTCTAAATATGCATTACAGTTCCCCTAAATAACACAACGGTAGTCTATATGGGGTGATATACAGGCATTAACAGTATTCTTACTTATATTCATAGAGAAGGGGAATGGCTTGAAATGAGACAATACGTATAACAAGGTATTACATTTCTTGAAAATATTAATGTGTGAGTTTCAAGACGAGGCAATAAATATATCACATAGAAATGTACACGCTTCAAGCGTAATCCAGCAATTGCAGATTCGATTCCGCGATACATAGTATTAATAACCCTTTGCTTCACATAGACGCTATACAACACATGTGTCGCTTCACACATACATTCGATGTGGCTTATTGAGTTCGACGTAGAGTGTACTATGGCTTATCGGCAGTATGTAGAGAAAATGAGTAAGTGGCCCCTTCTGTTGTGGAAAGAATGGCCTCGTCTAATTTTAATTGATATACTTTAACGGAATTGCGATTCCTAGCTTCTTTACATCCGCTGCTTATAAAGAGATGTTGTTGTCCAGCATTGTAACAAATAGCAAGTGGAAATTCCAAACCATCATCTGGTCCCAGTATCCTGTTGGCTTCACTTAAATCCGCCGGTATCTTGTACACGACATCTTGCTCCCTGTTACAGAGGTAAATAGAACCGGTAGGAGAGAATATGATTCCATACGGAAGATCTAGCCCGTACTCGAATCTAGCTATCATATTCCCATTCATATCCATGCAGAACACGTTGTTCGTCTTCCAGTCAGATATATAGATGGAGCTCTCATCCGGACTTACTGCAATATGTCTTGGAACAGTGCATAGATCCAATACTTTAGAGCCAGGTTCTATTGTCTTCTGTACTGCACCTGTCAGTCGTAATATCTGGAATTTGACGGGTTTCCAGAATGAAACGTATAATCTCCCATTACAATAATCCAGTGCTGAACATTCACCATTTACTTTGAAAGTTCTTAGTACCGTTAGAGTATCTCTAGTAGACGATATCACATATATTTGTCTTTCGTCGCCAAATGTTACAGCTAGCTGACCGCGTGGTAAAGTAACTACGCCCCTTGGTATTGTTTTAAATATCACGCATCTTTCAACTGTGTTATATTTTGTGTTCACGAGTTTCAACGATCTATTATTATTATCAATCAGAGCCAGTTCTGTTTCCGACACAACTGTTATTCCTGTAATGTAACACTCGTGACCATCTGTTGCAGTTTTAACGTTTATATCCTTGATGTAAGTATATGCATCATTGCAAGGGTCTTCCACGACCTCGGATACTTTAATAGCATTGCATCTGTCCACCGTAACGTTGTGTATTGATGCTTTGTTCTTTGGATGACTTCTGAAACACGGATCACAAAGATGTCGCTTGCAGTTTGAACAGAATGCAATGGCTTCTACAAGTGCGTCAATTTGGCTACATGGATCGCACGTTATAACGGACTTTACCTGCATGCTATCTTTGTCCAGAAAAACATGACTTCCCGAAACTTTGTTCCTTGGTTGACGTCTGAGCAGTGTGCAACAGAGGTAGTCTGTATATTTTATGCAAAATCCCTTCCCTTCTAAGTGATCATCACCGCTATCGCACGGGTCACAGTAACACTCGAAGCATTCCGCGGAAGTTTTGCGCACGGACGTAGAAACGGCGTTAGTGCTCCCTATAGGACGCACGGAATTATCTGCAGACCGTCGATACACTTCAGAGCCAGCACTATTAAGTCCGCGTTCCCTCTTATTCAGAAAACACATGCTGTCTATGATAAAAGAGTAACCCCGATACAACAGGCGGATACCCCTCCAGCGGGTGCTCATACTGACAACAGCATTCTGAATACGTTCACTGAATGCTTATTCCAGAAATAAGATTTCAACTTCGATCCGAATATTATTCGTCGATCTTAATGATTAAAAGAAAAGTATTAGAATTTAAGAGCATTAAATTTTAAACCGTGTCTATTACAGTGTCATGAACTTCGCCATATTATGCTGTATTGTATGCCTTCTGTTTTCTATGTAATCGATATAATATACATTCAGCATAGCTAATCAAAGCGTTGTATTACTGAACACGATAATACATTTCATTTACTAATTTCTTCGTGCTAGCAGTATAGTATCATTGCGTAATATATAGAGAATGCTAGCATAAATGTATAATTATGTATAATGAAATTCTAAATATTCTAAATTACGGATAATTCCAATATCGAATTCGAGATCGGAACCCTACGACATGACATTGAAACAGGTATGTTTGTTGTTAACATAGTATATATAGTTTGTATGTAACCCCCGCCGTGTCTATGTCGATACATTAAACAATTCCCTCCAGTATGTATAGCCATTTTATATTTAACCCACGCCGTGTCTATGTCGATACATTAAACAATTCCCTCCAGTATTTATAGCCATTTTGTATTTAACCCACGCCGTGTCTATCCCTCCAGTATTTATAGCCAGTTTGTATTTAGCCTCAGTCGTGTCCATGTATATACATTAAACAATTCCCTCCCGTATTTATAGCCAGTTTGTATTTAACACACACGTGTCTATGTAGATACATTAAACAATTCCCTCCAGTATTTATAGCCAGTTTGTATTTAACCCACGCCCTGTCTATGTAGATACATGAAACAATTCCCTCCAGTATTTATAGCCAGTTTGTATTTATCCCACGCCGTGTCTATGTAGATACATTAAACAATTCCCTCCAGTATTTTAGCCAGTTTGTATTTAACCCCAGTCGTGTCTATGTAGATACATTAAACAATTCCCTCCAGTATTTATAGCCAGTTTGTATTTAACCCCAGTCGTGTCTAAGTAGATACATGAAACAATTCCCTCCAGTATTTATAGCCAGTTTGTATTTAACCCCAGTCGTGTCTATGTAGATACATTAAACAATTCCCTCCAGTATTTATAGCCAGTTTGTATTTAACCCCAGTCGTGTCTAAGTAGATACATGAAACAATTCCCTCCAGTATTTATAGCAAGTTTGTATTTAACCCCAGTCGTGTCTATGTATATACATTAAACAATTCCCTCCAGTATGTATAGCCAGTTTGTATTTAACCCACGCCGTGTCCATGTATATACATGAAACACTTCCCTCCAGTATTTATAGCCAGTTTGTATTTAACCCACGCCGTGTCTATGTCGATACATTAAACAATTCCCTTCAGTATTCAGCCAGTTTATATTTAACCCCCGCCATTACATAACGGGGTATATTATTTTAGATGCATCTTAAAACGTTCTTAATGGAATTTGATAAAACGTTGTGTTTCAATTGTGGGAGAAATAGGTCAACGTCGGTTGTCATGGAGGTCAAAGAAATGTCCACTTCCTGTGTAAATCATGATGTGAATATATACTACTGTACAATCAAGCATTTATTCTTGCGTCAACTACTATAGCTATGGCTACATATCTAGCTCGTGCTATCATCTAGCTTAATAATATTCTCTTTACATACTGTTATTATTCTGTATGGTTCTAATATTGAATTATCCACAAAGAGAAAGACAAAATAGATTGGACAACAGGTCTGTGAAATTAGCATGTAATACACAGCCATGTGTCTATTGAGATGTGTATTGAGGTGTTTATTCGCGAATACACACATATATGTTTATTGAGGTGTTTATTCGTGAATACACACCTATATGTTTATTGAGATGTTTGTTCGCGAACACACACCTATATGTTTATTGAGGTGTTTATTTGCGAATACACACATATATGTTTATTGAGTTGGTTCTTCGCGAATACACACCTATATGTTTATTGAGATGTTTATTCGCGAATACACACCTATATGTTTATTGAGATGTTTATTCGCGAATACACACCTATATGTTTATTGAGTTGATATGTTTGCTCGCGAATACACACCTATATGTTTATTGAGATGTTTATTCGCGAATACACACCTATATGTTTATTGAGATGTTTATTCGCGAATACACACCTATATGTTTATTGAGATGTTTATTCGCGAATACACACCTATATGTTTATTGAGATGTTTATTCGCGAATACACACCTATATGTTTATTGAGATGTTTGTTCGCGAATACACACCTATATGTTTATTGAGATGTTTATTCGCGAATACACACCTATATGTTTATTGAGGTGTTTATTCGCGAATACACACATATATGTTTATTGAGATGC
>CM026392.1:59361283-59398546 GCA_014843695.1 Archivesica marissinica
ACTCCATGCCACACTGTGGTGTCTAGTGCATGAAAAAGTCCATACCACACTTTGGTGTATAGTGCATGACATACGCCCATGACAAACGTTGGTGTCTAGTGCATGCAATACTCCATACCACACTGTGGTATCTAGTGCATGCTGTACTACATGCCACACTGTGGTGTCTATTGCATGCTGTACTCCATACCAAACTGTGGCGTCTAGTGCATGCTGTAATGCATACCACAATGTCGTGTCTAGTGCATAAAATACTCCATGCCACACTGTGGTGTCTAATGCATGAAATACTCCATACCACATTGTGGTATCTAGTGTATGTTGTGCTCCATGCCACACTGTGATGTCTAGTGCATTAAATACACCATACCATACTGTGGTGTCTAATGCATGAAATACTCCATGCCACACTATGGTGTCTAGTGCATGAAAAACTCCATGCCATACGGTGGTGTCTAGTGCAAGAAATACTCCATGCCACACTGTGGTGTATAGTGCATGAAAAACTTCATACCACACTTTGGTGTATAGTGCATGACATACGCTATGACACACTTTGGTGTCTAGTGCATGCAATACTCCATACCACACTGTGGTGTCTAGTGCATGCTGTTCTCCATGCCACACTGTGATGTCTAGTGCATAAAATACTCCATGCCACACTGTGGTGTCTAGTGCATGAAATACTCCATGCCACATTGTGGTGTCTAGTGCATGAACTACTCCATGCCACACTGGGGTGTCTAGTTCATGAAATACTCCATGTCCCACTGTGGTGTCTAGTGCATGAAATACTCCATACCACAATGTGGTGTATAGTGCATGATGTGCTTCATACCACACTTTGGTGTATAGTGCATACATACTCCATGTCACAGTTTGGTGTGGGGTTTGTGTGTGTCTAGTGCATGCAATAATCCATACCACACTGGGTGTATAGTGCTGCTGTTTTCCATCCCACTGTGATGTCTAGTGCATAAATAATCCATGCCACACTGTGGTTGTTAGTGCATGAAATATCCATACCACATTGGGGGGTGTCTAGGTGCATGTGCTCATGCCACTGTGGTGTCTAGTGCTGAAAACTCAATCAACCTGTGGTGTCTAGTGCATGACACTGTGATTAGTCACCAGTGCGTGTCTAGTGGATGATATACTCAGACACATTGTGGTGTCTAGTGCATGAACTACTCCATGCCACACTGGGGTGTCTAGTTCATGAAATACTCCATGTCCCACTGTGGTGTCTAGTGCATGAAATACTCCATACCACACTGTGGTGTATAGTGCATGAAAAACTTCATACCACACTTTGGTGTATAGTGCATGACATACGCCATGACACACTTTGGTGTCTAGTGCATGCAATACTCCATACCACACTGTGGTGTCTAGTGCATGCTGTTCTCCATGCCACACTGTGATGTCTAGTGCATAAAATACTCCATGCCACACTGTGGTGTCTAGTGCATGAAATACTCCATGCCACATTGTGGTGTCTAGTGCATGAACTACTCCATGCCACACTGGGGTGTCTAGTTCATGAAATACTCCATGTCCCACTGTGGTGTCTAGTGCATGAAATACTCCATACCACACTGTGGTGTATAGTGCATGAAAAACTTCATACCACACTTTGGTGTATAGTGCATGACATACGCCATGACACACTTTGGTGTCTAGTGCATGCAATACTCCATACCACACTGTGGTGTCTAGTGCATGCTGTTCTCCATGCCACACTGTGATGTCTAGTGCATAAAATACTCCATGCCACACTGTGGTGTCTAGTGCATGAAATACTCCATGCCACATTGTGGTGTCTAGTGCATGAACTACTCCATGCCACACTGGGGTGTCTAGTTCATGAAATACTCCATGTCCCACTGTGGTGTCTAGTGCATGAAATACTCCATACCACACTGTGGTGTCTAGTGCATGCTGTTCTCCATGCCACACTGTGATGTCTAGTGCATGAAATACTCCATGCCACACTGTGGTGTCTAGTGCATGAAATACTCCATGCCACATTGTGGTGTCTAGTGCATGATGTTCTCCATGCCACACTGTGGTGTCTAGTGCATGAAATACTCCATTCCATACTGTGGTGTCTAGTGCATGAAATACTACATGTCACACTGTGGTGTCTAGTGGATGAAATACTCCATGCCACACTGTGGTGTCTAGTGCATGAAATACTCCATGCCATACTGTGGTGTCTAGTGCATGAAATACTCCATGCCACATTGTGGTGTTAGTGCATGAATTACTCCATTGCCACACTGTGGGTCTAGTGTCATGAAACTCAGCCAACTGTGGTGTTAGGCATGAAATACCATGTCCCCGTGGTTTATTGGCATGAGAATACTCCATACACATTGTTGTTGTCTAGGCATTGCTGTGCTCCATCACATCTGTGATTGTCTTTTAATGCATGAAATACACCATGCCATACGTATGTGGTGATTTTATGCATGAAATACTCCCTGCCATCACTGTGGTGTCTAGTGCATGAATACTCCAGTCCATACGGTGGTGTCTAGTGCATGAATACTCCATGCAACCACTGTGGTTTCTAGTGCATGCAATACTCCATGCCACACTGTGGTGTCTAGTACATGAAATACACCATGCCATACTGTGGTGTCTAATGCATGAAATACTCTATGCCACACTGTGGTGTCTAGTGCATGAAATACTCCATGCCACACTATGGTGTCTAGTGCATGAAAAACTCCATGGCATACGGTGCTGTCTAGTGCAAGAAATACTCCATGCCACACTGTGGTGTCTAATGCATGCAATCCTCCATGCCACACTGTGGTGTCTAGTGCATGAAATACTCCATGCCACACTGTGGTGTCTAGTACAGGAAAAACTCCATACCACACTTTGGTGTATAGTGCATGACATACGCCATGACACACTTTGGTGTCTAGTTCATGCAATACTCCATACCACACTGTGGTGTCTAGTGCATGCTGTTCTCCATGCCACACTGTGATGTCTAGTGCATAACATACTCCATGCCACATTGTGGTGTCTAGTGCATGAACTACTCCATGCCACACTGTGGTGTCTAGTGCATGAAATACTCCATACCACATTGTGGTGTCTAGTGCATGCTGTTCTCCATGCCACACTGTGATGTCTAGTGCATAAAATACTCCATGCCACATTGTGGTGTCTAGTGCATGAACTACTCCATGCCACACTGTGGTATCTAGTGGATGAAATGCTCCATGCCACACTGTGGTGTTTAGTGCATGAAATACCCCATGTCACACTGTGATGTCTAGTGCATGAAATACTCCAGGCCACACTTTGGTGCCTAGTGCATGAAATACTCCATACCACATTGTGGTGTCTAGTGCATGAAATACACCATGCCACACTGTGATGTCTAGTGCATGAAATACACCATGCCATACTGTGGTGTCTAATGCATGAAATACTCTATGCCACACTGTGGTGTCTAGTGCATGAAATACTCCATGCCACACTGTGGTGTCTAGTGCATGAAATACTCCATGTCCCACTGTGGTGTCTAGTGCATGAAATACTCCATGCCATACGGTGGTGTCTAGTGCATGAAATACTCCATGCCACACTGTGGTGTCTAGTGCATGAAATACTACATGCCACATTGTGGTGTCTAGTGCATGAAATACTCCATGCCACACTGTGGTGTCTAGTGCATGAAATATTCCATGCCATACTGTGGTGTCTAGTGCATGAAATAATCCATGCCACATTGTGTTGTATAGTGATGAAATACTCCATGTCATATTGTATGTCTAGTGCATGAATACTCCTTGCCACGTGGGTCTAGAGCATGAACTACTACATGTCACACTGTGGGTTGTGGTGTGTGTTGTGTTGTCTAGTGCATGAATAATCCATGCATCTGGGTCTAGTGCAGAAATACTCCATGCCCATTTGGTGTCTAGTGCATGAAGTACTCCTGCACACGGGGTGTTAGTGCATGACATACTCCATGCCACAATGTGGTGTCTAGTGCATGATGTGCTCCATGCCACACTGTGATGTCTAGTGCATAACATACTCCATGCCACATTGTGGTGTCTAGTGCATGAACTACTCCATGCCACACTGTGGTGTCTAGTGCATGAAATATTCCATGCCACACTGTGGTGTCTAGTGCTTGAAATACTCCATGCCATACTGTGGTGTCTAGTGCATGAATTAATCCATGCCACATTGTGGTGTCTAGTGCATGAAATACTCCATGCCACACTGTGGTGTCTAGTGCATGAACTACTCATGCCACACTGTGGTATCTAGTGATGAAATGCTCCTGCACACTGTGGTGTTTAGGCTGAAATTACCCATGTGACACTGTGATGTCTAGTGCATGAAATACTCCAGGCCACACTTTGGTGCCTAGTGCATGAAATACTCCATACCACATTGTGGTGTCTAGTGCATGCTGTGCTCCATGCCACAATGTGATGTCTAGTGCATGAATTACACCATGCCATACTGTGGTGTCTAATGCATGAAATACTCTATGCCACACTGTGGTGTCTAGTGCATGAAATACTCCATGTCCCACTGTGGTGTCTAGTGCATGAAATACTCCATGCCATACGGTGGTGTCTAGTGCATGAAATACTCCATGCCACACTGTGGTGTCTAGTGCATGCAATACTACATGCCACACTGTGGTTTCTAGTGCATGAAATACTCCATGCCACACTGTGGTGTCTAGTGCATGAAATATTCCATGCCATACTGTGGTGTCTAGTGCATGACATAATCCATGCCACATTGTGGTGTCTAGTGCATGAAATACTCCATGTCACATTGTGATGTCTAGTGCATGAAATACTCCTTGCCACACTGTTGTGTCTAGAGCATGAACTACTACATGTCACACTGTGGTGTCTAGTGGATGAAATACGCCATGTAACACTGTGTTGTCTAGTGCATGAAATACTCCATGCCATACTGTGGTGTCTAGTGCATGAAATACTCCATGCCACACTGTGGTGTCTAGTGCATGAAATACACCATGCCATACTGTGGTGTCTAATGCATGAAATACTCCATGCCACACTGTGGTGTCTATTGCATGAACTACTCCATGCCATACGGTGGTGTCTAGTGCATGAAATACTCCATGCCACACTGTGGTGTCTAGTGCATGAAAAAGTCCATACCACACTTTGGTGTATAGTGCATGACATACGCCCATGACAAACGTTGGTGTCTAGTGCATGCAATACTCCATACCACACTGTGGTATCTAGAGCATGCTGTACTACATGCCACACTGTGGTGTCTATTGCATGCTGTACTCCATACCAAACTGTGGCGTCTAGTGCATGCTGTAATGCATACCACAATGTCGTGTCTAGTGCATAAAATACTCCATGCCACACTGTGGTGTCTAATGCATGAAATACTCCATACCACATTGTGGTATCTAGTGTATGTTGTGCTCCATGCCACACTGTGATGTCTAGTGCATGAAATACACCATGCCATACTGTGGTGTCTAATGCATGAAATACTCCATGCCACACTATGGTGTCTAGTGCATGAAAAACTCCATGCCATACGGTCGTGTCTAGTGCAAGAAATACTCCATGCCACAATGTGGTGTCTAGTGCATGCAATCCTCCATGCCACACTGTGGTGTCTAGTGCAAGAAATACTCCATGCCACACTGTGGTGTATAGTGCATGAAAAACTTCATACCACACTTTGGTGTATAGTGCATGACATACGCCATGACACACTTTGGTGTCTAGTGGATGCAATACTCCATACCACACTGTGGTGTCTAGTGCATGCTGTGCTCCATGCCACACTGTGATGTCTAGTGCATAAAATACTCCATGCCACACTGTGGTGTCTAGTGCATGAAATACTCCATACCACATTGGGGTGTCTAGTGCATGCTGTTCTCCATGCCACACTGTGATGTCTAGTGCATGAAATACTCCATTCCATACTGTGGTGTCTAGAGCATGAACTACTACATGTCACACTGTGGTGTCTAGTGGATGAAATACTCCATGCCACACTGTGGTGTCTAGTGCATGAAATACTCCATGCCATACTGTGGTGTCTAGTGCATGAAATACTCCATGCCACATTGTGGTGTCTAGTGCATGAAATACTCCATGCCACACTGTGGTGTCTAGTGCATGAACTACTCCATGCCACACTGTGGTGTCTAGTGCATGAAATACTCCATGTCCCACTGTGGTGTCTAGTGCATGAAATACTCCATACCACATTGTGGTGTCTAGTGCATGCTGTGCTCCATGCCACACTGTGATGTCTAATGCATGAAATACACCATGCCATACTGTAGTATCTAATGCATGAAATACTCCCTGCCACACTGTGGTGTCTAGTGCATGAAATACTCCATGCCATACGGTGGTGTCTAGTGCATGAAATACTCCATGCCACACTGTGGTTTCTAGTGCATGCAATACTCCATGCCACACTGTGGTGTCTAGTACATGAAATACACCATGCCATACTGTGGTGTCTAATGCATGAAATACTCTATGCCACACTGTGGTGTCTAGTGCATGAAATACTCCATGCCACACTATGGTGTCTAGTGCATGAAAAACTCCATGGCATACGGTGCTGTCTAGTGCAAGAAATACTCCATGCCACACTGTGGTGTCTAATGCATGCAATCCTCCATGCCACACTGTGGTGTCTAGTGCATGAAATACTCCATGCCACACTGTGGTGTCTAGTACAGGAAAAACTCCATACCACACTTTGGTGTATAGTGCATGACATACGCCATGACACACTTTGGTGTCTAGTTCATGCAATACTCCATACCACACTGTGGTGTCTAGTGCATGCTGTTCTCCATGCCACACTGTGATGTCTAGTGCATAACATACTCCATGCCACATTGTGGTGTCTAGTGCATGAACTACTCCATGCCACACTGTGGTGTCTAGTGCATGAAATACTCCATACCACATTGTGGTGTCTAGTGCATGCTGTTCTCCATGCCACACTGTGATGTCTAGTGCATAAAATACTCCATGCCACATTGTGGTGTCTAGTGCATGAACTACTCCATGCCACACTGTGGTATCTAGTGGATGAAATGCTCCATGCCACACTGTGGTGTTTAGTGCATGAAATACCCCATGTCACACTGTGATGTCTAGTGCATGAAATACTCCATGCCACACTGTGGTGTCTAGTGCATGAAATATTCCATGCCATACTGTGGTGTCTAGTGCATGACATAATCCATGCCACATTGTGGTGTCTAGTGCATTAAATACTCCATGTCACATTGTGATGTCTAGTGCATGAAATACTCCTTGCCACACTGTTGTGTCTAGAGCATGAACTACTACATGTCACACTGTGGTGTCTAGTGGATGAAATACGCCATGTAACACTGTGTTGTCTAGTGCATGAAATACTCCATGCCATACTGTGGTGTCTAGTGCATGAAATACTCCATGCCACATTGTGGTGTCTAGTGCATGAACTACTCCATGCCACACTGGGGTGTCTAGTGCATGAAATACTCCATGTCACACTGTGGTGTCTAGTGCATGAAATACTCCATGCCACATTGTGGTGTCTAGTGCATGCTGTACTCCATGCCACACTGTGGTGTCTAGTGCATGAAATACACCATGCCACATTGTGGTGTCTAGTGCATGAAATACTCCATGCCACACTGTGGTGTCTAGTGCATGAAATACTCCATGCCACACTGTGGTGTCTAGTGCATGAAATACTCCATGCCATACTGTGGTGTCTAGTGCATGAACTACTCCATGCCACACTGTGGTGTCTAGTGCATGAAATACTCCATGCCACACTGTGGTGTCTAGTGCATGTGTACTCATACCACATTTGGTGTCTAGTGCATGAAATACTCCATACCACACTGTGGTGTCTAGTGCATGAAGTACTCCATGCCACACTGTGGTGTCTAGTGCATGAACTACTCCATGCCACACTGTGGTGTCTAGTGCATGAAGTACTCCATACCACACTGTGGTGTCTAGTGCATGAAATACTCCATGCCACAATGTGGTGTCTAGTGCATGATATACTCCATGCCACACTGTGGTGTCTAGTGCATGAACTATCATGCAACTGTGGTGTCTAGTGGATGATTCATGCCACATGTGGTGTCTAGTGCATGAAATATCTGCCAACTGTGGTGTCTGTGCATGTACTCATTCCATTGTGGTGTCTAGTGCATGATACTCTGCCACACTGTGGTGTCTAGTGCATGAATACTCATGTCCCTGTGGTGTCTAGTGATGTTCATGCCACATGTGGTGTCTAGTGCATGATGTGCTCCATGCCACACTGTGGTGTCTAGTGCATGAAATACTCCATGCCACATTGTGGTGTCTAGTGCATGAACTACTCCATGCCACACTGTGTTTTGTGGTGTTGTGTGTTGTGTGTGTTGTGTTTTGTGTGTTTGTGTGTTTTGGTGTCTAGTGCATGAAATATTCCATGCCACACGGTGGTGTCTAGTGCTTGAAATACTCCATGCCATACTGTGGTGTCTAGTGCATGAATTAATCCATGCCACATTGTGGTGTCTAGTGCATGAAATAATCCATGCCACACTGTGGTGTCTAGTGCATGAACTACTCCATGCCACACTGTGGTATCTAGTGGATGAAATGCTCCATGCCACACTGTGGTGTTTAGTGCATGAAATACCCCATGTCACACTGTGATGTCTAGTGCATGAAATACTCCAGGCCACACTTTGGTGCCTAGTGCATGAAATACTCCATACCACATTGTGGTGTCTAGTTCATGCTGTGCTCCATGCCACACTGTGATGTCTAGTGCATGAAATACACCATGCCATACTGTGGTGTCTAATGCATGAAATACTCTATGCCACACTGTGGTGTCTAGTGCATGAAATACTCCATGCCACACTGTGGTATCTAGTGCATGAAATACTCCATGCCACACTGTGGTGTCTAGTGCATGCAATACTACATGCCACACTGTGGTGTCTAGTGCATGAAATATTCCATGCCATACTGTGGTATCTAGTGCATGACATAATCCATGCCACATTGTGGTGTCTAGTGCATGAAATACTCCATGTCACATTGTGATGTCTAGTGCATGAAATAATCCTTGCCACACTGTTGTGTCTAGAGCATGAACTACTACATGTCACACTGTGGTGTCTAATGGATGAAATACGCCATGTAACACTGTGTTGTCTAGTGCATGAAATACTCCATGCCATACTGTGGTGTCTAGTGCATGAAATACTCCATGCCACATTGTTGTGTCTAGTGCATGAACTACTCCATGCCACACTGGGGTGTCTAGTGCATGAAATACTCCATGTCCCACTGTGGTGTCTAGTGCATGAAATACTCCATACCACATTGTGGTGTCTAGTGCATGATGTGCTCCATGCCACACTGTGATGTCTAGTGCATGAAATACTACATGCCACACTGTGGTGTCTAGTGCATGCAATACTACATGCCACACTGTGGTGTCTAGTGCATGAAATACTCCATGCCACACTGTGGTGTCTAGTGCATGAAATACTCCATGACACACTGTGGTGTCTAGTGCATGAAAAACTCCATGCCACATTGTGGTGTCTAGTGCATGAACTACTCCATGCCACACTGTGGTGTCTAGTGCATGCAATACTACATGCCACACTGTGGTGTCTAGTGCATGAAATACTCCATACTACAATGTGGTGTCTAGTGCATGATGTGCTCCATGCCACACTGTGATGTCTAGTGCATAACATACTCCATGCCACATTGTGGTGTCTAGTGCATGAAATACTCCATGCCACACTGTGGTGGCTAGTGCATGAAATACTCCATACCACACTGTTCGTGTCTAGTGCATGCTGTTCGCCATGCCACACTGTGATGTCTAGTGCATAAAATAGTACATGCCACACGGTGGTGTCTAGTGCAAGAAATACACCATGCCACTCTGTAGTGTCTAGTGCATGAAATACTCCATACCACATTGTGTTGTCTAGTGCATGCTATTCTCCATGCCACACTGTGATGTCTGGTGCATAAAATACTCCATGCCACATTGTGTTGTATAGTGCATGAACTACTCCATGCCACACTGTGGTGTCTAGTGGATGAAATACTCCATAACACATTGTGGTGTCTAGTACATGCTGTTCTCCATGCCACACTCTGATGTCTAGTGCATGAACTACTCCATGCCACACTGTCGTGTTTAGTGCATGAAATACTCCATGACACACTGTGGTGTCTAGTGCATGCTGTACTACATGCCACACTGTGGTGTATATTGCATGAAATAATCCATGCAACACTGTGGTGTCTAGTGCATGCTGTACACCATACCACACTGTAGCGTCTTTTGCATGCTGTAATCCATACCACAATGTCGTGTCTAATGCATGAAATACTCCATACCACATTGTGGTGTCTAGAGCATGAACTATTTCATGTCACACTGTGGTGTCTAGTGGATGGAATACTCCATACCACACTGTGGTGTCTAGTGCATGCTGTACTACATGCCACACTGTGGTGCCTATTGCATGCAGTACTCCATACCAAACTGTGGCGTCTAGTGCATGCCGGAATGCATACCACAATGTCGTGCGTAGTGCATGAAATACTCCATGCCACACTGTGGTGTCTAGTGCATGAAATACTCCATGCCATACTGTGGTATCTAGTACATGAAAGACTCCATGCCACACTGTGGTGTCTAGTGCATGAAATACTCCATGCCACACTGTGGTGTCTAGTGCATGAAATACTGCATGCCACATGGTGGTGTCTAGTGCATTAACTACTACATGCCACACTGTGGTGTCTAGTGCATGAAATACTCCATGCTACACTGTGGTGTCTAGTGCATGAAATACTCCATGCCACACTGTGATGTCTAGTGCATGAAATACTCCCTGCCACACTGTGATGTCTAGTGCATGAAATACACCATGCCACACTGTCGTGTCTAGTGCATAAAATACTGCATGCCACACTGTCGTGTCTAGTGCATGAAATACTCCATGCTACACTGTGGTGTCTAGTGCATGAAATATTCCATGCCACACTGTGGTTTCTAGTTAATGAAATACACCATGCCACACTGTGGTGTCTAGTGCATGAAATACTCCATGCCATACTGTGGTGTCTAGTGCATGAAATACTCCATGCCACACTGTGGTGTCTAGTGCATGAAATACACCATGCCATACTGTCGTGTCTAGTGCATGAAATACTCCCTGCCACACTGTGATGTCTAGTGCATGAAATACACCATGCTACACTGTCGTGTCTAGTGCATAAAATACTGCATGCCACACTGTCGTGTATAGTGCATGAAATACTGCATGCCACACTGTTCTTTCTAGTGCATGAAATACTGCATGCCACACTGTGGTGTCTAGTGCATGAAATACTGCATGCCATACTGTGGTGTCTAGTGCATGAAATACTCCATGCCACACTGTCGTGTCTAGTGCATGAAATACTCCATGCCACATTGTCGTGTCTAGTGCATGAAATACTCCATGCCACACTGTCGTGTCTAGTGCATTAAATACTCCATGCCACACTGTGGTGTCTAGTGCATGAACTACTCCATGCCATACTGTGGTATCTAGTACATGAAAGACTCCATGCCACACTGTGGTGTCTAGTGCATGATATACTCCATGCCACACTGTGGTGTCTAGTGCATGAAATACTGCATGCCACATTGTGGTGTCTAGTGCATTAACTACTACATGCCACACTGTGGTGTCTAGTGCATGAAATACTCCATGCTCCACTGTGGTGTCTAGTGCATAAAATACTCCATGCCACACTGTGATGTCTAGTGCATGAAATACACATGCCACTCTGTGATGTCTAGTGCATGAAATACTCCATGCTACACTGTGGTGTCTAGTGCATGAAATATTCCATGCCACACTGTGGTTTCTAGTTAATGAAATACACCATGCCACACTGTGTTGTCTAGTGCATGAAATACTCCATGCCACACTGTGATGTCTAGTGCATGAAATACACATGCCACTCTGTGATGTCTAGTGCATGAAATACTCTATGCTACACTGTCTTGTCTAGTGCATGAAATACACCATGCCACACTGTCGTGTCTAGTGCATGAAATACTCCATGCCACATTGTGGTGTCTAGTGCATGAAATACTCCATGCCACACTGTGGTGTCTAGTGCATCAAATACTCCATGCCATACTGTGGTGTCTAGTGCATGAAATACTCCATGCCATACTGTGGTGTCTAGTGCATGAAATACTCCATGCCACACTGTGGTGTCTAGTGCATGAAATACACCATGCCATACTGTCGTGTCTAGTGCATGAAATACTCCCTGCCACACTGTGATGTCTAGTGCATGAAATACACCATGCCACACTGTCGTATCTAGTGCATAAAATACTGCATGACACACTGTTGTGTCTAGTGCATGACATACTGCATGCCACACTGTGGTGTCTAGTGCATGAAATACTGCATGCCAAACTGTGGTGTCTAGTGCATGAAATACTGCATGCCACACTGTGCTGTCTAGTGCATGAAATACTCCATGCCACACTGTGGTGTCTAGTGCATGAAATACTCCATGCCACATTGTGGTGTCTAGTGCATGAAATACTCCATGCCACACTGTGGTGTCTAGTGCATGAAATACTCCATGCCACATTGTGGTGTCTAGTGCATGCTGTACTACATGCCACACTGTGGTGCCTATTGCATGCAGTACTCCATACCAAACGGTGGCGTCTAGTGCATGCTGTAATGCATACCACAATGTCGTGCCTAGTGCATGAAATACTCCATGCCACAATTTGGTGTCTAGTGCATGCTGTACTACATGCCCCACTGTGGTGTCTATTGCATGCTGTACTCCATACCAAACTGTGACGTCTAGTACATGCTGTAATGCATACCACAATGTCCTGTATAGTGCATAAAATACTACATACCACACTGTGGTGTCTAGTGCAAGAAATACTCCATGCCACATTGGGGTGTCTAGTGCATGAACTACTACATGCCACACTGGTGTCTAGTGCATGAAATACCCCAAGTCACACTGTGATGTCTAGTGCATGAAATGCTCCAGGCCACACTTTGGTGCCTAGTGCATGAAATACTCCATGACTCACTGTGGTGTCCAGTGCATGAAATACTCCGTGCCATACTGTGATGTCTAGTGCATGAAAAACTCCATGACACATTGTGGTCTCTAGTGCATGAAATATTCCATGCCACACTGTGATGTCTAGTGCATGATATACTCCATGCCACACTGTGGTGTCTAGTGCATGAAATACTCCATGGCACAATGTGGAGTCTAGTGCATGAAATACTCCATACCACACTGTGGTTTCTAGTGCATGAAATACTCCATGCCACATTGTGATGTCTAGTGCATGAAATACTCCATACCACAATGTAGCGTCTAGTGCATGCTGTAATCCATACACAATGTCGTGTCTAGTGCAAGAAATACTCCATGCCACATTGTGATGTCTAGTGCATGAACTACTCCATGCCACACTGTGGTGTCTAGTGCATGAAATAATGCATGCCACACTGTGGTGTCTAGTGCATAAATACTCCATGCCACACTGTGGTGTCTAGTGCATTAAATACTCCATGCCTCTCTGTGATGTCTAGTGCATGAAATACTCCATACCACACTGTAGCGTCTATTGCATGATGTAATCCATACCACAATGTCGTATCTAGTGCATGGATTACTCCATACCACATTGTGGTGTCTAGTGCATGCTGTACTCCATGCCACATTGTGGTGTCTTGTGCATGATCTACTACATGCCACACTCTGGAGTCTAGTGCATGAAATACTCCATGCCACACTGTGGTGTCTAGTACATGTTGTACTCCATACCACATGTGGTGTGTAGTGCATGCAAAACGCCATACCACACTCTGGTTTCTAGTGCATGAAATACTCCATGCCTAACTGTGGTTTCTAGTTCATGAAAAACTCCATGACAAATTGTGGTGTCTAGTGCATGAAATAGTACATGCCACACGGTGGTGTCTAGTGCAAGAAATACACCATGCCACTCTGTAGTGTCTAGTGCATGAAATACTGCATACCACATTGTGGTGTCTAGTGCATGCTATTCTCCATGCCACACTGTGATGTCTAGTGCATAAAATACTCCATGCCACACTGTGGTGTCTAGTGCATGAAATACTCCATGCCACACTGTGGTGTCTAGTGCATGAAATACTCCATGCCACATTGTGGTGTCTAGTGCATGAAATACTCCATGCCACACTGTGGTGTCTAGTGCATGAAATACTCCATGCCACATTGTGGTGTCTAGTGCATGAAATACTCCATGCCACACTGTGGTGCCTAGTGCATGCAATACTCCATGCCACACTGTGGTGTCTAGTGCATGCTGTAATGCATGCCATACTGTGGTGTCTAGTGCATGAAATACTCCATGCCACAATGTGGTGTCTAGTGCATGATGTACTACATGCCACACTGTGGTGTCTATTGCATGCTGTACTCCATACCAAACTGTGACGTCTAGTACATGCTGTAATGCATACCACAATGTCCTGTATAGTGCATAAAATACTACATACCACACTGTGGTGTCTAGTGCAAGAAATACTCCATGCCACATTGGGGTGTCTAGTGCATGAACTACTACATGCCACACTGGTGTCTAGTGCATGAAATACCCCAAGTCACACTGTGATGTCTAGTGCATGAAATGCTCCAGGCCACACTTTGGTGCCTAGTGCATGAAATACTCCATGACTCACTGTGGTGTCCAGTGCATGAAATACTCCGTGCCATACTGTGATGTCTAGTGCATGAAAAACTCCATGACACATTGTGGTCTCTAGTGCATGAAATATTCCATGCCACACTGTGATGTCTAGTGCATGATATACTCCATGCCACACTGTGGTGTCTAGTGCATGAAATACTCCATGGCACAATGTGGAGTCTAGTGCATGAAATACTCCATACCACACTGTGGTTTCTAGTGCATGAAATACTCCATGCCACATTGTGATGTCTAGTGCATGAAATACTCCATACCACAATGTAGCGTCTAGTGCATGCTGTAATCCATACACAATGTCGTGTCTAGTGCAAGAAATACTCCATGCCACATTGTGATGTCTAGTGCATGAACTACTCCATGCCACACTGTGGTGTCTAGTGCATGAAATAATGCATGCCACACTGTGGTGTCTAGTGCATAAAATACTCCATGCCACACTGTGGTGTCTAGTGCATTAAATACTCCATGCCTCTCTGTGATGTCTAGTGCATGAAATACTCCATACCACACTGTAGCGTCTATTGCATGATGTAATCCATACCACAATGTCGTATCTAGTGCATGGATTACTCCATACCACATTGTGGTGTCTAGTGCATGCTGTACTCCATGCCACATTGTGGTGTCTTGTGCATGATCTACTACATGCCACACTCTGGAGTCTAGTGCATGAAATACTCCATGCCACACTGTGGTGTCTAGTACATGTTGTACTCCATACCACATGTGGTGTGTAGTGCATGCAAAACGCCATACCACACTCTGGTTTCTAGTGCATGAAATACTCCATGCCTAACTGTGGTTTCTAGTTCATGAAAAACTCCATGACAAATTGTGGTGTCTAGTGCATGAAATAGTACATGCCACACGGTGGTGTCTAGTGCAAGAAATACACCATGCCACTCTGTAGTGTCTAGTGCATGAAATACTGCATACCACATTGTGGTGTCTAGTGCATGCTATTCTCCATGCCACACTGTGATGTCTAGTGCATAAAATACTCCATGCCACATTGTGTTGTATAGTGCATGAACTACTCCATGCCACACTGTGGTGTCTAGTGGATGAAATACTCCATAACACATTGTGGTGTCTAGTACATGCTGTTCTCCATGCCACACTCTGATGTCTAGTGCATGAACTACTACATGCCACACTGTGGTGTCTAATGCATGAACTACTCCATGCCACACTGTCGTGTCTAGTGCATGAAATACTCCATGACACACTGTGGTGTCTAGTGCATGCTGTACTACATGCCACACTGTGGTGTATATTGCATGAAATACTCTATGCAACACTGTGGTGTCTAGTGCATGCTGTACACCATACCACACTGTAGCCTCTTTTGCATGCTGTAATCCATACCACAATGTCGTGTCTAATGCATGAAATACTCCATACCACATTGTGGTGTCTAGAGCATGAACTACTTCATGTCACACTGTGGTGTCTAGTGGATGGAATACTCCATACCACACTGTGGTGTCTAGTGCATGCTGTACTACATGCCATACTGTGGTGCCTATTGCATGCAGTACTCCATACCAAACTGTGGCGTCTAGTGCATGCTGTAATGCATACCATACTGTCGTGTCTAGTGCATGAAATACTCCATGCCACACTGTCGTGTCTAGTGCATGAAATACTCCATGCCACACTGCCGTGTCTAGTGCATTAAATATTCCATGCCACACTGTGGTGTCTAGTGCATGAACTACTCCATGCCATACTGTGGTATCTAGTACAAGAAAGACTCCATGCCACACTGTGGTGTCTAGTGCATGAAATACTCCATGCCACACTGTGGTGTCTAGTGCATGAAATACTGCATGCCACATTGTGGTGTCTAGTGCATTAACTACTACATGCCACACTGTGGTGTCTAGTGCATGAAATACTCCATGCTCCACTGTGGTGTCTAGTGCATAAAATACTCCATGCCACACTGTGATGTCTAGTGCATGAAATACACATGCCACTCTGTGATGTCTAGTGCATGAAATACTCCATGCTACACTGTGGTGTCTAGTGCATGAAATATTCCATGCCACACTGTGGTTTCTAGTTAATGAAATACTAGTGGTGTCTAGTGCATGCTGTACTACATGCCACACTGTGGTGCCTATTGCATGCAGTACTCCATACCAAACTGTGGCGTCTAGTGCATGCTGTAATGCATACCACACTGTCGTGTCTAGTGCATGAAATACTCCATGCCACACTGTCGTGTCTAGTGCATGAAATACTCCATGCCACACTGCCGTGTCTAGTGCATTAAATATTCCATGCCACACTGTGGTGTCTAGTGCATGAACTACTCCATGCCATACTGTGGTATCTAGTACAAGAAAGACTCCATGCCACACTGTGGTGTCTAGTGCATGAAATACTCCATGCCACACTGTGGTGTCTAGTGCATGAAATACTGCATGCCACATTGTGGTGTCTAGTGCATTAACTACTACATGCCACACTGTGGTGTCTAGTGCATGAAATACTCCATGCTCCACTGTGGTGTCTAGTGCATAAAATACTCCATGCCACACTGTGATGTCTAGTGCATGAAATACACATGCCACTCTGTGATGTCTAGTGCATGAAATACTCCATGCTACACTGTGGTGTCTAGTGCATGAAATATTCCATGCCACACTGTGGTTTCTAGTTAATGAAATACACCATGCCACACTGTGGTGTCTAGTGCATGAAATACTCCATGCCACACTGTGATGTCTAGTGCATGAAATACACATGCCACTCTGTGATGTCTAGTGCATGAAATACTCTATGCTACACTGTCGTGTCTAGTGCATGAAATACACCATGCCACACTGTCGTGTCTAGTGCATGAAATACTCCATGCCACATTGTGGTGTCTAGTGCATGAAATACTCCATGCCACACTGTGGTGTCTAGTGCATGAAATACTCCATGCCACACTGTGGTGTCTAGTGCATGAAATACTCCATGCCACACTGTGGTGTCTAGTGCATGAAATACTCCATGCCACACTGTGGTGTCTAGTGCATGAAATACTCCATGCCACACTGTGGTGTCTAGTGCATGAAATACTCCATGCCACATTGTGGTGTCTAGTGCATGAAATACTCCATGCCACACTGTGGTGTCTAGTGCATGAAATACTCCATGCCACACTGTGGTGTCTAGTGCATGAAATACTCCATGCCACATTGTGGTGTCTAGTGCATGAAATACTCCATGCCACACTGTGGTGTCTAGTGCATGAAATACTCCATGCCACATTGTGGTGTCTAGTGCATGAAATACTCCATGCCACACTGTGGTGTCTAGTGCATGAAATACTCCATGCCACATTGTGGTGTCTAGTGCATGAAATACTCCATGCCACACTGTGGTGTCTAGTGCATGAAATACTCCATGCCACATTGTGGTGTCTAGTGCATGCTGTACTACATGCCACACTGTGGTGCCTATTGCATGCAGTACTCCATACCAAACGGTGGCGTCTAGTGCATGCTGTAATGCATATCACAATGTCGTGCCTAGTGCATGAAATACTCCATGCCACAATTTGGTGTCTACTGCATGCTGTACTACATGCCCCACTGTGGTGTCTATTGCATGAAATACTCCATGCAACACTGTGGTGTCTAGTGCATGCTGTACACCATACCACACTGTAGCGTCTTTTGCATGCTGTAATCCATACCACAATGTCGTGTCTAATGCATGAAATACTCCATACCACATTGTGGTGTCTAGAGCATGAACTACTTCATGTCACACTGTGGTGTCTAGTGGATGGAATACTCCATACCACACTGTGGTGTCTAGTGCATGCTGTACTACATGCCACACTGTGGTGCCTATTGCATGCAGTACTCCATACCAAACTGTGGCGTCTAGTGCATGCCGTAATGCATACCACAATGTCGTGCCTAGTGCATGAAATACTCCATGCCACACTGTGGTGTCTAGTGCATGAAATACTCCATGCCATACTGTGGTATCTAGTACATGAAAGACTCCATGCCACACTGTGGTGTCTAGTGCATGAAATACTCCATGCCACACTGTGGTGTCTAGTGCATGAAATACTGCATGCCACATGGTGGTGTCTAGTGCATTAACTACTACATGCCACACTGTGGTGTCTAGTGCATGAAATACTCCATGCTACACTGTGGTGTCTAGTGCATGAAATACTCCATGCCACACTGTGATGTCTAGTGCATGAAATACTCCCTGCCACACTGTGATGTCTAGTGCATGAAATACACCATGCCACACTGTCGTGTCTAGTGCATAAAATACTGCATGCCACACTGTCGTGTCTAGTGCATGAAATACTCCATGCTACACTGTGGTGTCTAGTGCATGAAATATTCCATGCCACACTGTGGTTTCTAGTTAATGAAATACACCATGCCACACTGTGGTGTCTAGTGCATGAAATACTCCATGCCATACTGTGGTGTCTAGTGCATGAAATACTCCATGCCACACTGTGGTGTCTAGTGCATGAAATACACCATGCCATACTGTCGTGTCTAGTGCATGAAATACTCCCTGCCACACTGTGATGTCTAGTGCATGAAATACACCATGCTACACTGTCGTGTCTAGTGCATAAAATACTGCATGCCACACTGTCGTGTATAGTGCATGAAATACTGCATGCCACACTGTTCTTTCTAGTGCATGAAATACTGCATGCCACACTGTGGTGTCTAGTGCATGAAATACTGCATGCCATACTGTGGTGTCTAGTGCATGAAATACTCCATGCCACACTGTCGTGTCTAGTGCATGAAATACTCCATGCCACATTGTCGTGTCTAGTGCATGAAATACTCCATGCCACACTGTCGTGTCTAGTGCATTAAATACTCCATGCCACACTGTGGTGTCTAGTGCATGAACTACTCCATGCCATACTGTGGTATCTAGTACATGAAAGACTCCATGCCACACTGTGGTGTCTAGTGCATGATATACTCCATGCCACACTGTGGTGTCTAGTGCATGAAATACTGCATGCCACATTGTGGTGTCTAGTGCATTAACTACTACATGCCACACTGTGGTGTCTAGTGCATGAAATACTCCATGCTCCACTGTGGTGTCTAGTGCATAAAATACTCCATGCCACACTGTGATGTCTAGTGCATGAAATACACATGCCACTCTGTGATGTCTAGTGCATGAAATACTCCATGCTACACTGTGGTGTCTAGTGCATGAAATATTCCATGCCACACTGTGGTTTCTAGTTAATGAAATACACCATGCCACACTGTGGTGTCTAGTGCATGAAATACTCCATGCCACACTGTGATGTCTAGTGCATGAAATACACATGCCACTCTGTGATGTCTAGTGCATGAAATACTCTATGCTACACTGTCTTGTCTAGTGCATGAAATACACCATGCCACACTGTCGTGTCTAGTGCATGAAATACTCCATGCCACATTGTGGTGTCTAGTGCATGAAATACTCCATGCCACACTGTGGTGTCTAGTGCATCAAATACTCCATGCCATACTGTGGTGTCTAGTGCATGAAATACTCCATGCCATACTGTGGTGTCTAGTGCATGAAATACACCATGCCACACTGTGGTGTCTAGTGCATGAAATACACCATGCCATACTGTCGTGTCTAGTGCATGAAATACTCCCTGCCACACTGTGATGTCTAGTGCATGAAATACACCATGCCACACTGTCGTATCTAGTGCATAAAATACTGCATGACACACTGGTGTGTCTAGTGCATGACATACTGCATGCCACACTGTGGTGTCTAGTGCATGAAATACTGCATGCCAAACTGTGGTGTCTAGTGCATGAAATACTGCATGCCACACTGTGCTGTCTAGTGCATGAAATACTCCATGCCACACTGTGGTGTCTAGTGCATGAAATACTCCATGCCACATTGTGGTGTCTAGTGCATGAAATACTCCATGCCACACTGTGGTGTCTAGTGCATGCAGTACTCCATACCAAACGGTGGCGTCTAGTGCATGCTGTAATGCATACCACAATGTCGTGCCTAGTGCATGAAATACTCCATGCCACAATGTGGTGTCTAGTGCATGCTGTACTACATGCCCCACTGTGGTGTCTATTGCATACTGTACTCCATACCAAACTGTGACGTCTAGTACATGCTGTAATGCATACCACAATGTCCTGTATAGTGCATAAAATACTACATACCACACTGTGGTGTCTAGTGCAAGAAATACTCCATGCCACATTGGGGTGTCTAGTGCATGAACTACTACATGCCACACTGGTGTCTAGTGCATGAAATACCCCAAGTCACACTGTGATGTCTAGTGCATGAAATGCTCCAGGCCACACTTTGGTGCCTAGTGCATGAAATACTCCATGACTCACTGTGGTGTCCAGTGCATGAAATACTCCGTGCCATACTGTGATGTCTAGTGCATGAAAAACTCCATGACACATTGTGGTCTCTAGTGCATGAAATATTCCATGCCACACTGTGATGTCTAGTGCATGATATACTCCATGCCACACTGTGGTGTCTAGTGCATGAAATACTCCATGGCACAATGTGGAGTCTAGTGCATGAAATACTCCATACCACACTGTGGTTTCTAGTGCATGAAATACTCCATGCCACATTGTGATGTCTAGTGCATGAAATACTCCATACCACAATGTAGCGTCTAGTGCATGCTGTAATCCATACACAATGTCGTGTCTAGTGCAAGAAATACTCCATGCCACATTGTGATGTCTAGTGCATGAACTACTCCATGCCACACTGTGGTGTCTAGTGCATGAAATAATGCATGCCACACTGTGGTGTCTAGTGCATAAAATACTCCATGCCACACTGTGGTGTCTAGTGCATTAAATACTCCATGCCTCTCTGTGATGTCTAGTGCATGAAATACTCCATACCACACTGTAGCGTCTATTGCATGATGTAATCCATACCACAATGTCGTATCTAGTGCATGGATTACTCCATACCACATTGTGGTGTCTAGTGCATGCTGTACTCCATGCCACATTGTGGTGTCTTGTGCATGATCTACTACATGCCACACTCTGGAGTCTAGTGCATGAAATACTCCATGCCACACTGTGGTGTCTAGTACATGTTGTACTCCATACCACATGTGGTGTGTAGTGCATGCAAAACGCCATACCACACTCTGGTTTCTAGTGCATGAAATACTCCATGCCTAACTGTGGTTTCTAGTGCATGAAAAACTCCATGACAAATTGTGGTGTCTAGTGCATGAAATAGTACATGCCACACGGTGGTGTCTAGTGCAAGAAATACACCATGCCACTCTGTAATGTCTAGTGCATGAAATACTGCATACCACATTGTGGTGTCTAGTGCATGCTATTCTCCATGCCACACTGTGATGTCTAGTGCATAAAATACTCCATGCCACATTGTGTTGTATAGTGCATGAACTACTCCATGCCACACTGTGGTGTCTAGTGGATGAAATACTCCATAACACATTGTGGTGTCTAGTACATGCTGTTCTCCATGCCACACTCTGATGTCTAGTGCATGAACTACTACATGCCACACTGTGGTGTCTAATGCATGAACTACTCTATGCCACACTGTCGTGTCTAGTGCATGAAATACTCCATGACACACTGTGGTGTCTAGTGCATGCTGTACTACATGCCACACTGTGGTGTATATTGCATGAAATACTCTATGCAACACTGTGGTGTCTAGTGCATGCTGTACACCATACCACACTGTAGCCTCTTTTGCATGCTGTAATCCATACCACAATGTCGTGTCTAATGCATGAAATATTCCATACCACATTGTGGTGTCTAGAGCATGAACTACTTCATGTCACACTGTGGTGTCTAGTGGATGGAATACTCCATGCCACACTGTGGTGTCTAGTGCATGCTGTACTACATGCCACACTGTGGTGCCTATTGCATGCAGTACTCCATACCAAACGGTGGCGTCTAGTGCATGCTGTAATGCATACCACAATGTCGTGCCTAGTGCATGAAATACTCCATGCCACAATTTGGTGTCTACTGCATGCTGTACTACATGCCCCACTGTGGTGTCTATTGCATGCTGTACTCCATACCAAACTGTGACGTCTAGTACATGCTGTAATGCATACCACAATGTCCTGTATAGTGCATAAAATACTACATACCACACTGTGGTGTCTAGTGCAAGAAATACTCCATGCCACATTGGGGTGTCTAGTGCATGAACTACTACATGCCACACTGGTGTCTAGTGCATGAAATACCCCATGTCACACTGTGATGTCTAGTGCATGAAATGCTCCAGGCCACACTTTGGTGCCTAGTGCATGAAATACTCCATGACTCACTGTGGTGTCCAGCGCATGAAATACTCCGTGCCATACTGTGACGTCTAGTGCATGAAAAACTCCATGACACATTGTGGTCTCTAGTGCATGAAATACTCCATGCCACACTGTGATGTCTAGTGCATGATATACTCCATGCCACACTGTGGTGTCTAGTGCATGAAATACTCCATGGCACAATGTGGAGTCTAGTGCATGAAATACTCCATACCACACTGTGGTTTCTAGTGCATGAAATACTCCATGCCATATTGTGATGTCTAGTGCATGAAATACTCCATACGACACTGTAGCGTCTAGTGCATGCTGTAATCCATACACAATGTCGTGTCTAGTGCAAGAAATACTCCATGCCACATTGTGATGTCTAGTGCATGAACTACTCCATGCCACATTGTGGTGTCTTGTGCATGATCTACTACATGCCACACTGTGGAGTCTAGTGCATGAAATACTCCATGCCACACTGTGGTGTCTAGTACATGTTGTACTCCATACCACATGTGGTGTGTAGTGCATGCAAAACGCCATACCACACTCTGGTTTCTAGTGCATGAAATACTCCATGCCTAACTGTGGTTTCTAGTGCATGAAAAACTCCATGACACATTGTGGTGTCTAGTGCATGAAATAGTACATGCCACACGGTGGTGTCTAGTGCAAGAAATACACCATGCCACTCTGTAGTGTCTAGTGCATGAAATACTCCATACCACATTGTGGTGTCTAGTGCATGCCATTCTCCATGCCACACTGTGATGTCTAGTGCATAAAATACTCCATGCCACATTGTGTTGTATAGTGCATGAACTACTCCATGCCACACTCTGGTGTCTAGTGGATGAAATACTCCATAACACATTGTGGTGTCTAGTACATGCTGTTCTCCATGCCACACTCTGATATCTAGTGCATGAACTACTACATGCCACACTGTGGTGTCTAGTGCATGAAATACTCCATGCCACATTGTGGTGTCTAGTGCATGAAATACTCCATGCCACATTGTGTTGTCTAGTTCATGAACTACTACATGCCACACTATGGTGTCTAGTGCATGAAATACTCCATGCCACACTGTGGTGTCTAGTGCATGAAATACACCATGCCATTCTGTCGTGTCTAGTGCATGAAATACTCCCTGCCACACTGTGATGTCTAGTGCATGAAATACCATGCCACACTGTCCTGTCTAGTGCATAAAATACTGCATGCCACACTGTCGTGTCTAGTGCATGAAATACTCCATACCACACTATGGTGTCTAGTGCATGAAATACTCCATGCCACATTGTGGTGTCTAGTGCATGAAATACTCCATGCCACATTGTGTTGTCTAGTTCATGAACTACTACATGCCACACTGTGGTGTCTAGTGCATGAAATACTCCATGCCACACTGTGTTGTCTAGTGCATGCTGTGCTCCATGCTACACTGTGGTGTCTAGTACATGTTGTACTCCATGCCACACTATGGTGTGTATTGCATGCAGAACGCCATACCACACTGTAGTGTCTAGGTCATGAAATACTCCATGCCTCACTGTGGTGTCTAGTGCATGAACAAATCCATGACACTTTGTGGTGTCTAGTGCATGAAATAATACATACCACAATGTGATGTCTAGTGCGTGAAATACTCCATGCTACACTGTGGTGTCTAGTGCATGAAATCCTCCATGCCACACTGTCGTGTCTAGTGCATGAAATACACCATGCCACACTGTCGTGTCTATTGCATGAAATACTCCATGCCACACTGTGGTGTCTAGTGCATGAAATACTCCATGCCACACTGTGTTGTCTAGTGCATGCTGTGCTCCATGCTACACTGTGGTGTCTAGTACATGTTGTACTCCATGCCACACTGTGGTGTCTAGTGCATGAAATACTGCATGCCACATTGTGGTGTCTAGTGCATTAACTACTACATGCCACACTGTCGTGTCTAGTGCATGAAATACTCCATGCCACATTGTGGTGTCTAGTGCATGAAATACTCCATGCCACACTGTGGTTTCTAGTGCATAAAATACTCCATGCCATACTGTGGTGTCTAGTGCATGAAATACTCCATGCCATACTGTGGTGTCTAGTGCATGAAATACTCCATGCCACACTGTGGTGTCTAGTGCATGAAATACACCATGCCATTCTGTCGTGTCTAGTGCATGAAATACTCCCTGCCACACTGTGATGTCTAGTGCATGAAATACACCATGCCACACTGTCGTGTCTAGTGCATGAAATACTCCATGCCACACTGTGGTGTCTAGTGCATGAAATACTGCATGCCACATTGTGGTGTCTAGTGCATTAACTACTACATGCCACACTGTGGTGTCTAGAGCATGAAATACACATGCCACTCTGTGATGTCTAGTTCATGAAATACTCCATGCTACACTGTGGTGTCTAGTGCATGAAATACTCCATGCCACACTGTGGTTTCTAGTGAATGAAATACACCATGCCACACTGTGGTGTCTAGTGCATGAAATACTCCATGCCACACTGTGATGTCTAGTGCATGAAATACACATGACACTCTGTGATGTCTAGTGCATGAAATACTCCATGCTACACTGTCGCGTCTAGAGCATGAAATACTCCATGCCACACTGTCGTGTCTAGTGCATGAAATACACCATGCCACACTGTCGTGTCTAGTGCATGAAATACTCCATGCCACATTGTGGTGTCTAGTGCATGAAATACTCCATGCCACACTGTGGTTTCTAGTGCATGAAATACTCCATGCCATAATGTGGTGTCTAGTGCATGAAATACTCCATGCCATACTGTGGTGTCTAGTGCATGAAATACTCCATGCCACACTGTGGTGTCTAGTGCATGAAATACACCATGCCATACTGTCGTGTCTAGTGCATGAAATACTCCCTGCCACACTGTGATGTCTAGTGCGTGAAATACACCATGCCACACTGTCGTGTCTAGAGCATAAAATACTGCATGCCACATTGTGGTGTCTAGTGCATGAAATACTCCATGCCACATTGTGTTGTCTAGTTCATGAACTACTACCTGCCACACTGTGGTGTCTAGTGCATGAAATACTCCATGCCACACTGTGTTGTCTAGTGCATGCTGTGCTCCATGCCACACTGTGGTGTGTAGTGCATGCAGAACGCCATACCACACTGTAGAAGCTAGTTCATGAAATACTCCATGCCTCACTGTGGTGTCTAGTGCACGAACAAATCCATGACACTTTGTGGTGTCTAGTGCATGAAATAATACATACCACAATGTGGTGTCTAGTGCATGAAATACTCCATGCCACACTGTGGTCTCTAGTGCATGAACTATTCCATGCTACACTGTGGTGTCTAGTGCATGCTGTACTCCATGCTACACTGTGATGTCTAGTACATGTTGTACTCCATGCCACACTGTGGTGTGTATTGCATGCAAAACACCATACCACACTTTGGTGTCTAGTGCATGAAATACGCCATGACACACTTTGATGTCTAGTGCATGCAATACTCCATACCACAATGTGGTTTCTAGTGCATGCTATACTACATGCCACACTGTGGTGTCTATTGCATGAAATACTCCATGCCACACTGTGGTGTCTAGAGCATGCTGTACTCCATACCACAATGTAGCGTCTAGTGCATGCTGTAAACCATACCACAACGTCGTGTCTAGTGCATGAAATACTCCATACCACATTGTGGTGTCTAGTGCATGCTGTTCTCCATGCCACACTGTGATGTCTAGTGCATACAATACTCCATGCCACATTGTGGTTTCTAGTGCATGAACTACTCCATGCCACACTGTGGTGTCTAGTGTATGAAATAACCCATGTCACACTGTGATGTCTAGTGCATGAAATACTCCAGGCAACAATGTGGTGCCTAGTGCATGAAATACTCCATGCCTCACTGTGGTGTCTAGTGCATGAAATACCCCATGTCACACTGTGATGTCTAGTGCATGAAATACTCCATACCACAATGTAGCGTCTAGTGCATGCTGTAATTCATACCACAATGTCGTGTCTAGTGCATGAAATACTCCATGCCACACTATGGTGTGTAGTGCATGACATACTCCATACCACATTGTGATGTCTAGTGCATGCTGTACTCCATGCCACACTGTGATGTCTAGTGCATGAAATACACCATGCCATACTGTGTTGTCTAATGCATGAAATACTCCATGCCACACAGTGGTGTCTAGTGCATGAATACTCCATGCCACACTGTGTTGTCTAGTACATGATGTACTCCATGCCACACTGTTATGTCTAGTGCATGAAATACTCCATGCCACGCTGTGTTGTCTAGTGCATGAAATACTCCATACCACATTGTGTTGTCTAGTGACTGCTGTGCTCCATGCCACGCTGTGATGTCTAGTGCATGAAATACCGCATGTCACACTGTGATGTCTAGTGCATGAAATACTCCATGCCGCATGGTGGTGTCCAGTACATGAAATACTACATGCCACACTGTGATGTCTAGTGCATGAAATACTCCATGCCACATTGTGGTGTCCAGTGCATGAAATACTCCATACCACACTGTGGTGTCTAGTACATGTTGTACTCCATGCCACACTGTGGTGTGTAGTACATGCAAAACGCCATACCAAACTGTGGTGTCTAGTGCATGAAATACTCCATGCCTCATTGTGGTGTGTAATGCATGAAATACTCCATGCCACACTGTGGTGTCTAGTGCATGAAATACTCCATGCCACAATGTGGTGTCTAGTGCATGAAATACTCCATACCACACTGTGTTTTCTAGTGCATGATGTGCTCCATGCTACACTGTGATGTCTAGTGCATGAAATACTCCATACCACAATGTAGCGTCTAGTGCATGCTGTAATTCATACCACAATGTCGTGTCTAGTGCATGAAATACTCCATGCCACACTATGGTGTGTAGTGCATGAAATACACCATGCCATACTGTGGTGTCTAGTGCATGAAATACTCCATGCCACACTGTGGTGTCTAGTGCATGAAATACTCCATGCCACAATGTGGTGTCTAGTGCATGAAATACTCCATACCACACTGTGGTGTCTAGTGCATGAAATACTCCATGCCACACTGTGGTGTATAATGCATGAACTACTCCATGCCATACTGTGGTGTCTAGTGCATGAAAGACTCAATGCCACATTGTGGTGTCTAGTGCATGAAATACTCCATGCCACAATGTCGTGTCTAGTGCATGAAATACTCCCTGCCACACTGTGATGTCTAGTGCATGAAATACTCCATGCCACAATGTCGTGTCTAGTGCATGAAATACTCCCTGCCACACTGTGATGTCTAGTGCATGAAATACTCCATGCCACAATGTCGTGTCTAGTGCATGAAATACTCCCTGCCACACTGTGATGTCTAGTGCATGAAATACACCATGCCACACTGTCCTGTCTAGTGCATAAAATACTGCATGCCACACTGTCGTGTCTAGTGCATGAAATACTGCATGCCACACTGTTCTTTCTAGTGCATGAAATACTGCATGCCACACTGTGTTGTCTAGTGCATGAAATACTGCATGCCATACTGTGGTGTCTAGTGCATGAAATACTCCATGCCACACTGTCGTGTCTAGTGCATGAAATACTCCATGCCACACTGTCGTGGCTAGTGCATAAAATACTGCATGTCACACTGTCGTGTCTAGTGCATGAAATACTGCATGCCACACTGTTCTTTCTAGTGCATGAAATACTCCTTGCCATACTGTGGTGTCTAGTGCATGAAATACTCCATGCGACAATGTGGTGTCTAGTGCATGAAATACTCCATGCCACACTGTGGTGTCTAGTACATGAAATACTCCATGCCACACTGTGGTGTCTAGTGCATGAAATACTCCCTGCCACACTGTGATGTCTATTGCATGAAATACTCCATGCCACAATGTCGTTTCTAGTGCATGAAATACTCCCTGCCACACTGTGATGTCTAGTGCATGAAATACACCATGCCACACTGTCGTGTCTAGTGCATAAAATACTGCATGCCACACTGTCGTGTCTAGTGCATGAAATACTGCATGCCACACTGTTCTTTCTAGTGCATGAAATACTCCTTGCCACACTGTGGTGTCTAGTACATGAAATACTCCATGCCACACTGTCGTGTCTAGTGCATGAAATACTCCATGCCACATTGTGGTGTCTAGTGCATGAAATACTCCATGCCACACTGTAGTGCCTAGTGCATGAAATACTCCATGCCACACTGTGGTGTCTAGTGCATGAAATAATCCATGCCACACTGTGGTGTCTAGTGCATGAAATACTCCATACTACACTGTGGTGCCTAGTGCATGAAATACTCCATGCCACACTGTGGTGTCTAGTGCATGAAATAATCCATGCCACACTGTGGTGTCTAGTGCATGAAATACTCCATGCCACACTGTGGTGTCTAGTGCATGAAATACTCCATGCCATACTCTGGTGTCTAGTGCATGAAATACTCCATGCCAGAATGTGGTGTCTAGTGCATGATATTCTCCATGCCACACTGTGGTGTCTAGTGCATGAAATACTCCATGCCACATTGTGGTGTCTAGTGCATGAAATACTCCATGCCACACTGTGGTGTCTAGTGCATGAAATACTCCATGCCACAATGTGGTGTCTAGTGCATGAAATACTCCATACCACACTGTAGTGTCTAGTGCATGAAATAATCCATGCCACACTGTGGTGTATAATGCATGAACTACTCCATGCCATACTGTGGTGTCTAGTGCATGAAAGACTCTATGCCACACTGTGGTGTCTAGTGCATGAAATACTCCATGCCACAATGTCGTGTCTAGTGCATGAAATACTCCATGCCATACTGTGGTGTCTAGTGCATGAAATACTCCATGCCAGACTGTGGTGTCTAGTGCATGAAATACTCCATGCCACACTGTGGTGTCTAGTGCATGAAATACTCCATGCCACATTGTGGTGTCTAGTGCATGAAATACTCCATGCCACACTGTGGTGTCTAGTGCATGAAATACTCCATGCCACAATGTGGTGTCTAGTGCATGAAATACTCCATACCACACTGTGGTGTCTAGTGCATGAAATACTCCATGCCACACTGTGGTGTATAATGCATGAACTACTCCATGCCATACTGTGGTGTCTAGTGCATGAAAGACTCTATGCCACACTTTGGTGTCTAGTGCATGAAATACTCCATGCCACAATGTCGTGTCTAGTGCATGAAATACTCCCTGCCACACTGTAGTGTCTAGTGCATGAAATAATCCATGCCACACTGTGGTGTATAATGCATGAACTACTCCATGCCATACTGTGGTAGTCTAGTGCATGAAAGACTCTATGCCACACTGTGGTGTCTAGTGCATGAAATACTCCATGCCACAATGTCGTGTCTAGTGCATGAAATACTCCATGCCATACTCTGGTGTCTAGTGCATGAAATACTCCATGCCAGACTGTGGTGTCTAGTGCATGATATTCTCCATGCCACACTGTGGTGTCTAGTGCATGAAATACTCCATGCCACATTGTGGTGTCTAGTGCATGAAATACTCCATGCCACACTGTGGTGTCTAGTGCATGAAATACTCCATGCCACAATGTGGTGTCTAGTGTATGAAATACTCCATACCACACTGTGGTGTCTAGTGCATGAAATACTCCATGCCACACTGTGGTGTATAATGCATGAACTACTCCATGCCATACTGTGGTGTCTAGTGCATGAAAGACTCTATGCCACACTGTGGTGTCTAGTGCATGAAATACTCCATGCCACAATGTCGTGTCTAGTGCATGAAATACTCCCTGCCACACTGTGATGTCTAGTGCATGAAATACTCCATGCCACAATGTCGTGTCTAGTGCAAGAAATACTCCCTGCCACACTGTGATGTCTAGTGCATGAAATACTCCATGCCACAATGTCGTGTCTAGTGCATGAAATACTCCCTGCCACAATGTGATGTCTAGTGCATGAAATACACCATGCCACACTGTCGTGTCTAGTGCATAAAATACTGCATGCCACACTGTCGTGTCTAGTGCATGAAATACTGCATGCCACACTGTTTTTTCTAGTGCATGAAATACTGCATGCCACACTGTGGTGTCTAGTGCATGAAATACTGCATGCCATACTGTGGTGTCTAGTGCATGAAATACTCCATGCCACACTGTCGTGTCTAGTGCATGAAATACTCCATGCCACACTGTCGTGTCTAGTGCATGAAATACTCCATGCCACACTGTCGTGTCTAGTGCATTAAATACTCCATGCCACACTGTGGTGTCTAGTGCATGAAATACTCCATGCCACACTGTGGTGTCTAGTGCATGAACTACTCCATGTCATACTGTGGTATCTAGTACATGAAAGACTCCATGCCACACTGTGGTGTCTAGTGCATGAAATACTCCATGCCACACTGTGGTGTCTAGTGCATTAAATACTCCATGCCACACTGTCGTGTCTATTGCATGAAATACTCCATGCCACAATGTGGTGTCTAGTGCATGAAATACTCCATACCACACTGTGGTGTCTAGTGCATGCAATACTCCATGCCACATTGTGGTGTCTAGTGCATGAAATACTGCATGCCACATTGTGGTGTCTAGTGCATTAACTACTACATGTCACACTGTGGTGTCTAGTGCATGACATACTCCATGCCACACTGTGGTTTCTATTGCATGAAATACTCCATGCCACACTGTGATGTCTAGTGCATGAAATACACATGCCACTCTGTGATGTCTAGTGCATGAAATACTCCATGCTACACTGTGGTGTCTAGTGCATGAAATATTCCATGCCACACTGTGATGTCTAGTGCATGAAATACACATGCCACACTGTGATGTCTAGTGCATGAAATACACATGCCACTCTGTGATGTCTATTGCATGAAATACACCATGCCACACTGTCGTGTCTAGTGCATGAAATACTCCATGCCACATTGTGGTTTCTAGTGCATGAACTACTCCATGCCATACTGTGGTGTCTAGTGCATGAAATACTCCATGCCATACTGTGGTGTCTAGTGCATGAAATACACCATGCCACACTGTCGTGTCTAGTGCATAAAATACTGCATGCCACACTGTCGTGTCTAGTGCATGAAATACTGCATGCCACACTGTTCTTTCTAGTGCATGAAATACTGCATGCCACACTGTGGTGTTTAGTGCATGAAATACTGCATGCCACACTGTGGTGTCTAGTGCATGAAATACTCCATGCCACACTGTGGTGTCTAGTGCATTAAATACTCCATGCCACACTGTGGTGTCTATTGCATGAAATACTCCATGCCACAATGTGGTGTCTAGTGCATGAAATACTCCATACCACACTGTGGTGTCTAGTGCATGAAATACTCCATGCCACATTGTTGTGTCTAGTGCATGAAATACTGCATGCCACATTGTGGTGTCTAGTGCATTAACTACTACATGTCACACTGTGGTGTCTAGTGCATGAAATACTCCATGCCACACTGTGGTGTCTATTGCATGAAATACTCCATGCCACACTGTGGTTTCTAGTTAATGAAATACACCATGCCACACTGTGGTTTCTAGTGCATGAAATACTCCATGCCACACTGTGATGTCTAGTGCATGAAATACACATGCCACTCTGTGATGTCTAGTGCATGAAATACACCATGCCACACTGTGATGTCTAGTGCATGAAATACACATGCCACTCTGTGATGTCTAGTGCATGAAATACTCCATGCTTCACTGTGGTGTCTAGTGCATGAAATATTCCATGCCACACTGTGGTTTCTAGTTAATGAAATACACCATGCCACACTGTGGTGTCTAGTGCATGAAATACTCCATGCCACACTGTGATGTCTAGTGCATGAAATACACATGCCACTCTGTGATGTCTAGTGCATGAAATACACCATGCCACACTGTCGTGTCTAGTGCATGAAATACTCCATGCCACACTGTGGTGTCTAGTGCATGAAATACTCATGCCACACTGTGGTGTCTAGTGCATGAAATACTCCATGCCACACTGTGGTTTCTAGTGCATGAAATACACATGCCACACTGTGATGTCTAGTGCATGAAATACTCCATGCCACACTGTGGTGTCTAGTGCATGAAATACTCCATGCCACACTGTGGTGTCTAGTGCATGAAATACACCATGCCACACTGTGGTGTCTAGTGCATGAAATACTCCATGCCACACTGTGATGTCTAGTGCATGAAATACTCATGCCACACTGTGATGTCTAGTGCATGAAATACACCATGCCACACTGTGGTGTCTAGTGCATGAAATACTCCATGCCACACTGTGGTGTCTAGTGCATGAACTACTCCATGCCATACTGTGGTGTCTAGTGCATGAAATACTCCATGCCACACTGTGGTGTCTAGTGCATGAAATACTCCATGCCACACTGTAGTGTCTAGTGCATGAAATACACCATGCCATACTGTGTTTCTAGTGCATGAAATACTCCCTGCCACACTGTCGTGTCTAGTGCATGAAATACTGCATGCCACACTGTTCTTTCTAGTGCATGAAATACCGCATGCCACACTGTGTTGTCTAGTGCATGAAATACTGCATGCCACACTGTGGTGTCTAGTGCATGAAATACTCCATGCCACACTGTGGTGTCTAGTGCATGAAATACTCCATGCCACATTGTGGTGTCTAGTGCATGAAATACTCCATGCCACACTGTGGTGTCTAGTGCATGAAATACTCCATGCCACACTGTTGTGTCTAGTGCATGAAATACTCCATACCACACTGTGGTGTCTAGTGCATGAAATACTCCATGCCACACTGTGGTGTCTAGTGCATGAAATACTCCATGCCATACTGTGGTGTCTAGTGCATGAAATACTCCATGCCACACTGTGGTGTCTAGTGCATGAAATACTCCATGCCACACTGTCGTGTCTAGTGCATGAAATACTCCATGCCACACTGTGGTGTCTAGTGCATGAAATACTCCATGCCACACTGTCGTGTCTAGTGCATGAAATACTCCCTGCCACACTGTGATGTCTATTGCATGAAATACTCCATGCCACAATGTCGTTTCTAGTGCATGAAATACTCCCTGCCACACTGTGATGTCTAGTGCATGAAATACACCATGCCACACTGTCGTGTCTAGTGCATAAAATACTGCATGCCACACTGTCGTGTCTAGTGCATGAAATACTTCATGCCACACTGTTCTTTCTAGTGCATGAAATACTCCTTGCCACACTGTGATGTCTAGTGCATGAAATACTCCATGCCACAATGTCGTGTCTAGTGCATGAAATACTCCCTGCCACACTGTGATGTCTAGTTCATGAAATACACCATGCCACACTGTCGTGTCTAGTGCATAAAATACTGCATGCCACACTGTTGTGTCTAGTGCATGAAATACTGCATGCCACACTGTTTTTTCTAGTGCATGAAATACTGCATGCCACACTGTGGTGTCTAGTGCATGAAATACTGCATGCCATACTGTGGTGTCTAGTGCATGAAATACTCCATGCCACACTGTCGTGTCTAGTGCATGAAATACTCCATGCCACACTGTCGGATATTAAGCACTCTTGTTGGAGCGGATGACAGAGTATTTGTGGTCATTCGTGTCGGAGGAAACCGGAGTACCCTGAGAAAACCCACCTGTCTGATCTGGTGACCACCGTACCATCTCACATACTTCCATGTGTGAGGATGATCGAACTCTGGTTGCATTTTTGAGAAGCGAGCACATTAACCACTACGCTAATCGGACAGCCACAACTATATATATGAGGTTACTTATAAACAAGTGAATAATAATTTGTGATTAAATATCCGTAAAACACACACACATTGTCATTTTTGGGCAGTTATATCGCTTTAAAGCACAATTGACAATAAAGTATACAATAAATTATACAATCAGTCGTATATCGTATTACGTATTATGCACATGATACCGACCGATGTATTATTTGTAGCATGCGTGCAGAACGCAATTGTTTAAAACATGTTTGAATAGTAGTGTCTAGGATATATTCAAGTAGTAGTTCTCTTCCATAGATAGAGTTGTTTATACAAATTTATTTTAGCTCGATTGCGAAACAAGTTTTTTCAACTTATATTAATCACTCTCGAGACCTCATTCCTGATGGAATCCATCGCCACGAGGGAGAGAGAAGAGGCAACGTGTAATTTAAATGCCTTGCCTAAGGACACAATCGTAATGGCTCCAGCGGGGCTCAAACTAGATAGAGTTGGCATGCTACCACATGACACTAGGTTTTGATGACGAATGTTAATGAATCATGCGATTTTAGCGAATGTCCTACATTTCTTTGATTAGCTTTAGCATAATTTAGACAATTGTTATACAAGTTTGGTGAACCTGGTCTTACAGATAGTTTGTGTCATTGGCAGCCGGTTGCATAGCTACGCCCCTGTACCTCTGCCATAGACAGTTACGCGGTCAATTCGTACCCTGGTCATACGTCCAGTACCCCTGACCGTTGTACAATCAACTTCCATTTGTAACACTTTAAGTGAAGCAAATATCATTCAAAGATTTATGACTTGCACTGGCACAGTCATATTTGACTGGTACTCTATATATGACTGAAATAATTATATTCTTACGTTGCGCATTGAAATGTAGTTGTTGGGCAGACATCCACACTATTTGTTCAAGTCTGCCCCCATATCATTGCAATATCCACACCTGCACCAATACTGTGTACTAACAGCTGGTTGTAAAGGTCGTGGTTATGGTGATGGAGATTGAATACCAGATTCTGCAACTTCTCAACACTCATATGCTCAATGAAAATGTAAATGCAATGAATTTTCTATGAGGTACATAAATAAACAGCCAGAATCCCATTAAGAAAAACATACAGTATCTTATTAAAACATTTTAGACAAATACATCCTTCTCTGTTTTCCAATGTGACTTCATTGTGATGGTGCGTCACTTACTGTATGTGTGACGTGACCCTGTGTGACATCCATGATTCAGTGATGAACACTTTTTTTACCATTGAGACGCATCCGAATGAGCAAATGTATCTCTAAAAGGACTACATCTCGCGCGCAATACTGTATTATAATGGTCATGTATGTCTGCACAGCAAACATAATCAAAGGTATTGCAAAAATAACAAAAAGCTATGTTGCTACTGATGTTTTGATGGTTTAGATTTCAAGATATGCTAGTTATAAGACATCAAGCTGGAATGTGTGTTTAATTGTGTGACACCCATGGTAAAGCGCCATATTTGAAATAGAAGGCCTGACGATTATCAGGTTCGATACTCGGTCACGGAACAAATGTAGTGTCATTGAGCAAGGCTCCTCATACACAGTGCTTAGTACTGGTCAACCGCTTATGTCGATCAAGCTTACCCAGGAAAACAGGTCTAGGTCCCTCAAGGGTTTTCTTCGACATAAATGGAACATTCATAATTACCTCTTCCTATATAGTAGTCAAGGCTGTTACTCAAGGCTGTTACTCTAGACGAGGGAAAAACGAAATCAGTGAGGCGTAACGCTATTTGATCATTATGTAGTGTATAACGGCAACTGGGTCATTGGGTGTACATTTATCAATTCGTGTCTTCAAATTAATCAGTTGTTTATTAATTGCGATCTATTATTCTACAAGTATATTATAGTTGCTTTTTTGCCAGATAAGCCACAGGGATTCGGCACGTGTGGGGGTACTAGTATATATATTTAAGTACAGGGATTCTACTCTGTGAGATGTCAGATTTCGCATCGATCAGTAAAATGGCCCTATCTGAAACAATTTTGTACACATCTATCCGAATATAACGCCTTTTCCGAGTCTTTATATTGTTCTTCAAATAAAACACAACTTTAAGCTGCGTGCATGTATACTTTGCAAACAATTGCCACAAACATTGGCCATAGCAGGTCACATTTCCATACTAGGACACGGGTTCGTACTAGTACCCCCAAA
>CM026392.1:59399546-59458862 GCA_014843695.1 Archivesica marissinica
GGTAGTACATTGTACACTACCCATTGATGGTAGTACATTGTACACTACCCACTGATGGTAGTACATTGTACACTACCCACTGATGGTAGTACATTGTACACTACCCACTGATGGTAGTACATTGTACACTACCCACTGATGGTAGTACATTGTACACTGCTGGTAGTACATTGTACACTACCCACTGATGGTAGTACATTGTAAACTCACTGATGTAGTGTATACATAACCACTACCACGAGGGTAGTACATTGTACACTACCCACTGATGGTAGTACATTGTACACTACCCATTGATGGTAGTACATTGTACACTACCCACTGATGGTAGTACATTGTACACTACCCACTGATGGTAGTACATTGTACACTACCCATTGATGGTAGTACATTGTACACTACCCACTGATGGTAGTACATTGTACACTACCCACTGATGGTAGTACATTGTACACTACCCATTGATGGTAGTACATTGTACACTACCCACTGATGGTAGTACATTGTACACTACCCACTGATGGTAGTACATTGTACACTACCCACTGATGGTAGTACATTGTACACTACCCACTGATGGTAGTACATTGTACACTACCCACTGATGGTAGTACATTGTACACTGCTGGTAGTACATTGTACACTACCCACTGATGGTAGTACATTGTACACTACCCACTGATGGTAGTACATTGTACACTACCCACTGATGGTAGTACATTGTACACTGCTGGTAGTACATTGTCACTGCTGGTAGTACATTGTACACTACCCACTGATGGTAGTACATTGTACACTGCTGGTAGTACATTGTACATCTTACATTACCCACTGATGGTAGTACATTGTACACTACCCACTGATGGTAGTACATTGTACACTACCCACTGATGGTAGTACATTGTACACTACCCACTGATGGTAGTACATTGTACACTACCCACTGATGGTAGTACATTGTACACTACCCACTGATGGTAGTACATTGTACACTGCTGGTAGTACATTGTACACTACCCACTGATGGTAGTACATTGTACATTACCCACTGATGGTAGTACATTGTACACTGCTGGTAGTACATTGTACACTGCTGGTAGTACATTGTACATTACCCACTGATGGTAGTACATTGTACACTGCTGGTAGTACATTGTACACTGCTGGTAGTACATTGTACACTACCCACTGATGGTAGTACATTGTACACTACCCATTGATGGTAGTACATTGTACACTACCCACTGATGGTAGTACATTGTACACTGCTGGTAGTACATTGTACACTACCCACTGATGGTAGTACATTGTACACTACCCACTGATGGTAGTACATTGTACACTACCCACTGATGGTAGTACATTGTACACTACCCACTGATGGTAGTACATTGTACACTACCCACTGATGGTAGTACATTGTACACTACCCACTGATGGTAGTACATTGTACACTACCCACTGATGGTAGTACATTGTACACTACCCACTGATGGTAGTACATTGTACACTACCCACTGATGGTAGTACATTGTACACTACCCACTGATGGTAGTACATTGTACACTGCTGGTAGTACATTGTACACTACCCACTGATGGTAGTACATTGTACACTACCCACTGATGGTAGTACATTGTACACTGCTGGTAGTACATTGTACACTACCCACTGATGGTAGTACATTACCCACTGATGGTAGTACATTGTACACTACCCACTGATGGTAGTACATTGTACACTACCCACTGATGGTAGTACATTGTACACTACCCACTGATGGTAGTACATTGTACAATGCTGGTAGTACATTGTACACTACCCACTGATGGTAGTACATTGTACACTACCCATTGATGGTAGTACATTGTACACTACCCACTGATGGTAGTACATTGTACACTGCTGGTAGTACATTGTACACTGCTGGTAGTACATTGTACACTACCCACTGATGGTAGTACATTGTACACTGCTGGTAGTACATTGTACACTACCCACTGATGGTAGTACATTGTACACTACCCACTGATGGTAGTACATTGTACACTACCCACTGATGGTAGTACATTGTACACTACCCACTGATGGTAGTACATTGTACACTACCCACTGATGGTAGTACATTGTACACTACCCACTGATGGTAGTACATTGTACACTACCCACTGATGGTAGTACATTGTACACTACCCATTGATGGTAGTACATTGTACACTACCCACTGATGGTAGTACATTGTACACTACCCACTGATGGTAGTACATTGTACACTACCCACTGATGGTAGTACATTGTACACTACCCACTGATGGTAGTACATTGTACACTACCCACTGATGGTAGTACATTGTACACTACCCACTGATGGTAGTACATTGTACACTGCTGGTAGTACATTGTACACTACCCACTGATGGTAGTACATTGTACACTGCTGGTAGTACATTGTACACTGCTGGTAGTACATTGTACACTACCCACTGATGGTAGTACATTGTACACTGCTGGTAGTACATTGTACACTGCTGGTAGTACATTGTACACTACCCACTGATGGTAGTACATTGTACACTACCCATTGATGGTAGTACATTGTACACTACCCACTGATGGTAGTACATTGTACACTGCTGGTAGTACATTGTACACTGCTGGTAGTACATTGTACACTACCCACTGATGGTAGTACATTGTACACTACCCACTGATGGTAGTACATTGTACACTACCCACTGATGGTAGTACATTGTACACTACCCACTGATGGTAGTACATTGTACACTACCCACTGATGGTAGTACATTGTACACTGCTGGTAGTACATTGTACACTACCCACTGATGGTAGTACATTGTACACTACCCACTGATGGTAGTACATTGTACACTACCCACTGATGGTAGTACATTGTACACTACCCACTGATGGTAGTACATTGTACACTACCCACTGATGGTAGTACATTGTACACTACCCACTGATGGTAGTACATTGTACACTACCCACTGATGGTAGTACATTGTACACTACCCATTGATGGTAGTACATTGTACACTACCCACTGATGGTAGTACATTGTACACTACCCACTGATGGTAGTACATTGTACACTACCCACTGATGGTAGTACATTGTACACTACCCACTGATGGTAGTACATTGTACACTACCCACTGATGGTAGTACATTGTACACTACCCACTGATGGTAGTACATTGTACACTACCCACTGATGGTAGTACATTGTACACTGATGGTAGTACATTGTACACTACCCACTGATGGTAGTACATTGTACACTGCTGGTAGTACATTGTACACTACCCACTGATGGTTGTACACTGCTGGTAGTACATTGTACACTACCCACTGATGGTAGTACATTGTACACTGCTGGTAGTACATTGTACACTGCTGGTAGTACATTGTACACTGCTGGTAGTACATTGTACACTACCCACTGATGGTAGTACATTGTACACTGCTGGTAGTACATTGTACACTACCCACTGATGGTAGTACATTGTACACTACCCACTGATGGTAGTACATTGTACACTGCTGGTAGTACATTGTACATTACCCACTGATGGTAGTACATTGTACATTACCCACTGATGGTAGTACATTGTACACTACCCACTGATGGTAGTACATTGTACACTACCCACTGATGGTAGTACATTGTACACTGCTGGTAGTACATTGTACACTGCTGGTAGTACATTGTACACTACCCACTGATGGTAGTACATTGTACACTGCTGGTAGTACATTGTACACTACCCACTGATGGTAGTACATTGTACACTACCCACTGATGGTAGTACATTGTACACTACTGGTAGTACATTGTACACTACCCACTGATGGTAGTACATTGTACACTACCCACTGATGGTAGTACATTGTACACTGCTGGTAGTACATTGTACACTGCTGGTAGTACATTACCCACTGATGGTAGTACATTGTACACTACCCACTGATGGTAGTACATTGTACACTGCTGGTAGTACATTGTACACTGCTGATAGTACATTGTACACTACCCACTGATGGTAGTACATTGTACACTGCTGGTAGTACATTGTTAACTGCTATGTAAGCTGCAAGTGCCCACATGACTTCACCCAAATGACTTGAAGTCCCTTATTTTTGGACCATTGTATTCTAATGATTCATTATGCATTACATATCTAGATCCTAGAATGTAGAGATCATATTTGAAACTTATCTCAATGTTATATCTGACGTAGTTTTGTTGCAATTATTTCATTGAATATGTTCAGTCAAGTAATTCAACACAGGAATGTGTATAATGTTTTACATTGATACTGCTTATTCAAGACGAATCGGCTGATCATAAGCCATTATATTCAATTCACAAAGAAATATAATCTAGGCACATAATTATTTGCATTCACGTATCTGTAACTTTAAGGACATGATCGAGATGGAGTGGTATTTTGTAATAAGTTTCATTTGAAAAGTTGACATCCAAATATTTCAACTGTGTGTCATCAATTAATATATTTTGCTAGATTTGAAAGTAGGTCTTGTACAGTAATCGTATAGTATTTCCGGTGTATAGTAAAAGGTCCAAGTCCAATTGACAACATAAGTATTTATTTTACATCAAATTGTTACTATGTGCATAAGCACCATACGTCGCTTTCAAAATCCCAGTTCGTCTCCCTCTAATCTAAATGTATCTACTCTTTTTTATAGTGAAGCAAGCTTGAACATGTATTCCATAAAATGTCAAGCTACAGATATTCCAGTAAACATGTTTGGTATAACTGTAACTCAATACATCAATTCGGATATATTGTTTTGGTGCAAACACTCGCTTGTACGGACCATAACAAGTTAACATTTTAGAACTGTATATGTCTGATGTAATAGCACACATCTGTTGGAACACCTTTAATATGCTGATCAGGCATACATGTAAGGGATGTCCACGCTAAGTATACTTGTTTCTCTGCCAAATGTACTCGCGTATCTGCAACATAAACTGTCAGTACAGTTCCATGTATAACTGTCTTGTATAAAGACCGTATATAGCAGTATTAGAAAATAGACCAATACTCATGATAATGTACCATGCCATACAACTAATTATGGAGGTAATTAATGAACATAATCAATATATAACCCCATTATGTTACAGCCTTTAATAATACAGTTGCCTTTTGCTCACTCCTACAAGGCAGTAGAGGTAATTGCGTGATGCTGTCGTTTAGATGTTAATTCAGATTAATACCATCATTTTATAGTAATATCGATTGGATATCATATAGGATATCTGTCAAGATTTAATAATTTAATACATATAAGATGAGAAAGGGATGAAATTGGATAGCATGTGATGAAAAGGAAACAACGATAAAGACAGAGGAAACCAATTAAGAAGAACAATCTACGTTTAATGTCTCCCATTGTTTATTTCAATATTACAGGTTGCCTCATGTCGTCCGGTGTACGTAGTTTTCATCTTTATGTCGGGATGGTGCGACATGGCGTAGAATCAACCTGGGATGATGGTACGTCATGAAGATCCTTGACCAGGATAGCTGCCTACGGTTTCCGCTGCTGAGGGATGATAGATCTGGTGGATGTGGCCCTAAAGACCGCCGGTCAGAATGTATGTTATGTCTCACCTGCTGCTTGAAGGAAGAACCTCTCCGTGATGTATCTACAATATATGCAACGTAGGTGTCATAGAAATACAGTCGCCCGTATGCATCGGCTGTGGCGACTTAAGACAAAAAATCAGGATTGATGTCAGTGTACAGTCTCGTAGCCACACTGAGGAAAATGAGACATTCGCCTTGGTTAGAATTTGGTAAGTAACGACATATATATTTGAAAACTGATACAACTACCTTCAGAATGCATATACAAGCATACACACAAATAATCCGCCTCGGTTATTTTTAGATTCAGGCTACGGCACTGGTGTATGTCACAGAATGAAAAGCAACATAATCAAGAGTGGCTCTAGCCACGAGTGATAACCGAGCTTTCTATTTTCACGATATTTAAATATCATGCGCACAGGAAATTATATTTGTTTAGTACTTGGGTTCAAAGTCATTAACACTTAAAATGCTGTATAAATTGGACGGAATGTGCAAACAAATATGTTGTTTGATATTCAGCCAAGTGTTTTAGCTTTAGCAAATAGGATAGAGCCTGATGAGACTGCACATTGCGTCGATCTGGCTATATGCTGTTCACAAAAGCGACGTTAGTTTTGATTAGCAGGTTAATGGTTAATTGGTTATAGTAAGCGTTAAGTGCTCTCGATTATATATATCATATAATAAATACATAGGTGATGATTATTAGTAATAATGAAGGTACACTGTTGGTGTTTTTCTATTAATTTAAGCTAAAAGGTATCACGTATATGATATATAATGGACATGGAAAATAACGTTACTAGGACAATGATTAAACAGTACGTGGAACAGCGTCGTTTAGTGAACCACACAACTTAGAATACACCTCAATGTTCATTTGTTCTTGTCAATCGATTAAAAACTATTTTAGGTTGAATATCATTACCGATTCTTAGCTGATACACTCGGGTACTATTGTTTGTGCAACGTGCATAATTGCTAAATAACGACCTTGGCAATTGTCAATGTCATTTATTCATGATCAATGTGACTTTAAAGCGACATTACATAGCAAAATGCCAAAAAAATGCATTGTTCACGTATAAATGCATTGCTATTAGAAATTCTTCCGAATACATTCGAACACAAATGTTGATTGTGTTTGTGGTCTACAAACTTTCAAACGTGAATGCAGGATTTCATATACCTGTCATCCACGCTCCTGAATTGACATTTCTTTGTCACTGTAGCCAATACTAAACGCTTGATACTGTCGCTTAGAGATAATAAATTTAACTAAGATTAGTCTACAAATAAATATGCATAGGCACAAATGTGAGAAATAACGGTAAATCTGTACCATAAATCTCGTTATTCGGGATTACACAGGTTGTATTATGCATGTATGTCGACCCTGTTTACATTATTGTGTTATGTCAACAAACCGCGTATACGACGCTTGTTTATTAGTTGAAATACTCAGTTTTTGAAGCAAATATTTGGAAAATAATTATATCATATAATAGGAAATTACAATCTGTATAAATTTGCGCTTTCACTGATGTAGTGTCGCTTTAATGTTTGTTTGAGATATGTACTCGATTTGTCATTGTGCATGCAGTAACACATTAATATGAAATCGTTCTGATAATAAGCCGGGAGTATGATGGTCTATGATTGCATAATATAATGTTATCTATTCAATCTATGATGAGCGTTGGTAGGACCCTTTGTGACAATTGTAATATGAGGTGGTACACATAATGAGCTCAGTGTGTTGAATGTGCATTGGGTAATGCACGAATGAAGATGAATGGATAGTAACTGCTCAACAGCAAAATCTTCCGTAATTCGATATTGCGTTATTTCAATTGAATAACAATGCCCCCAAGATTCAAACATTTCAATGGTTCTACTTGGTATTTGTCGCATAAGCTATTACATAGCAAGTATTAGGTTTACCACTCTACTTGAATAATATTGAAAGTTCTTCTTCCAATAATGTGCAGAGCCCACCACTCTGGAACAGGTTCGCATATCGGGACATTAACAATGTTATGGTGAGGCGCGAAGATGTACAGGTTAACAATAAAACGTTTTACAGTGCCACATTGTGGTGTCTAGTACATGCTGTACTCCATGCCACATTGTGGTGTCTAGTGCATGAACTACTCCATGACACACTGTGGTGAATAGTGCATGCACTACTCAATGCCACACTGTGGTGTCTAGTCCAAGTAATACTCCATGCCACACTGTGGTGTCTAGTGCATGAAATACTCCATGCCACATTGTGGTGTCTAGTGCATGAACAACTCCATGACACACTGTGGTGAATATTGCATGCAATACTCAATGCCACACTGTGGTGTCTAGTCCAAATAATACTCCATGCCACACTGTGGTGTCTAGTGCATGAAATACTCCATGCACAATGTGGTGAATAGTGCATGCAATACCCATGCCAAACAGTGGTGTCTAGAGCATGCTGTTCTCCATACCACACTGTGGTTTCTAATGCATGCTGTACTCCATGCCACTCTGTGGTGTCTAGTACATGCTGTACTCCATGCCACTCTGTGGTGTCAGTGCATGCTGTACTCCATACCACAATGTTGTGTCTAGTGCATTCTGTTATCCATGCCATACTGTAGTTACTAGTGCATGAATTACTCCCTGCCACACTGTGGTGTCCAGTGCATGAAATACCCATGCCACACTGTGGTGTCCAGTACATGCCTTTATCCATGCCACATGGTCGTGTCTAGTGCATGCTGTACTCCATACCACACTGTGTTGTCCAGTGTAGGAAATATTCCATGCCACACTGTGGTGTCTAGTGCATGAACTACTTCATGCCATACTGTGGTGTCTAGTGCATGAACTACTCCATGCCACACTGTGGTGTCTAGTGCATGCTGTACTCCATGCCACACTGTGGTGTCTAGTGCATGCTGTACTCCATGCCACACTGTGGTGTCTAGTGCATGAACTACTCCATGCCACACTGTGTTGTCTAGTGCATGAACTACTCCATACCACACTGTGATGTCTAGTGCATGAACTACTCCATGCCATACTGTGGTGTCTATTGCATGCTGTACTCCATGCCAAACCGTGGTGTCTATTGCATGCTCTACTCCATACCACACTGTGGTGTCTAGTGCATGAACTACTCCATACCACACTGTGATGTCTAGTGCATGAACTACTCCATGCCACACTGTGGTGTCTAGTGCATGAACTACTCCATGCCACACTGTGTTGTCTAATGCATGAACTACTCCATACCACATTGTGATGTCTAGTGCATGAACTACTCCATATCACACTGTGGTGTCTAGTGTATGCTGTACTCCATGCCACACTGTGGTGTCTAGTGTATGCTGTACTCCATGCCACACTGTGGTGTCTAGTGCATGCTGTAACAATTAATTATATAAAAGTCAATATCCGATTTTAAATATTGTTGCATGTTTGCAAAGCTGGAATCATTCCCTTTAATTTTAAATATTGTTGCATGTTTGCAAAGCCGGGATCATACCCTTTAATTCTAAATACTGTTGCATGTTTGCCCAGCTGGGATCATACTCTTTAATTAAAACAATGTATACGGATTATTATGCCATTGGTATTACCTGTATGGCATACAATATAATATGCTAATGTTAGGATTCCTTCGATTTCTATTATTGATGAAATGTTTGTGACATCCTTTGTTCGTAAGGTCATGTTGGAATCGACAATGTGAATGTACAATTTAATTATTTGAATCAATTATTTATCTTTATTAAGACAATATCGTGGACTATACTGTCATTAACTTGTCCTGTCTTAATCATAATGATGTGGAATTAAAAATATACAGTTACACTGTGTTTATTTTATTCATGTGAGTATATAGAGTGTTGTATTAAGTAGTATTGCAGATCATATAAATGGACACTTGTCTAATACACATGGCGAACTATTGCCACAATGAGAACGGATTCGGCAGTCTCTGTGTGTTGCACAAGGAAAGAGATTGAGTCATTTCCGTCATCTTTAAATATATGTAGATATGCAGAAGGGACACGTACACCACTTGTCCCTCACAACTGTATATTGCAATCACACTGCGGAAGATGATGTGTTCATGTGAGGAAAGTATATCGTTGGCTTGTGGAAGGTCCATGGTTCTACCGGTCTGCATCTTGTGTCTGAATTACTGTTCGGATGATATTAATCACTCTTGTTGGAGCGGATGATATTAATCACTCTTGTTGGAGTGGATGATATTAAGCACTCTTGTTGGAGCGGATGACAGAGTATTTGTGGTCATTCGTGTCGGAGGAAACCGGAGTACCCTGAGAAAACCCACCTGTCTGATCTGGTGACCACCGTACCATCTCACATACCTCCATGTGTGAGGATGATCGAACTCGGGTTGTATTTGTGAGAAGCGAGCACATTAACCACTGCGCTAATCGGACAGCCACAACTATATATATGAGGTTACTTATAAACAAGTGAATAATAATTTGTGATTAAATATCCGTAAAACACACACACATTGTCAATTTTGGGCAGTTTTATCGCTTTAAACCACAATTGACAATAAAGTATACAATAAATTATACAATCAGTCGTATATCGTATTACGTATTATGCACATGATACCGACCGATGTATTATTTGTAGCATGCGTGCAGAACGCACTTGTTTAAAACATGTTTGAATAGTAGTGTTTACTCTTGTCTAGGATATATTCAAGTAGTAGTTCTCTTCCATAGATAGAGTTGTTTATACAAATTTATTTTAGCTCGATTGCGAAACAAGTTCTTTCAACTTATATTAATCACTCTCGAGACCTCATTCCTGATGGAATCTATCGCCACGAGGGAGAGAGAAGAGGCAACGTGGAATTTAAATGCCTTGCATAAGGACACAATCGTAATGGCTCCAGCGGGGCTCGAACTAGATAGCGTTGGCATGCTACCACATGACACTAGGTTTTGATGACGAATGTTAATGAATCATGCGAGTTTAGCGAATGTCCTACAATTCTTTGATTAGCTTTAGCATAATTTAGACAATTGTTATACAAGTTTGGTGAACATGGTCTTACTGATAGTTTGTGTCATTGGCAGCCGGTTGCATAGCTACGCCCCTGTACCTCTGCCATAGACAGTTACGCGGTCAATTCGTACCCTGGTCATACGTCCAGTACCCCTGGCCGTTGTACAATCAACTTCCATTTGTAACACTTTAAGTGAAGCAAATATCATTCAAAGATTTATGACTTGCACTGGCACAGTCATATTTGACTGGTACTCTATATATGACTGAAATAATTATATTCCTACGTTACGCATTGAAATGTAATTGTTGGGCAGACATCCACACTATTTGTTCAAGTCTGCCCCCATCTCATTGCAATGTCCACACCTGCACCAATAGTGTGTACTAACAGCTGGCTGTAAATGTCGTGGTTATGGTGATGGAGATTGAATACCAGATTCTGCAACTTCTCAACACTCATATGCTCAATGAAAATGTAAATGCAATGAATTTTCTATGAGGTACATAAATAAACAGCTAGAATCCCATTAAGAAAAAAATACAGTATCTTATTAAAACATTTTAAACAAATACATCCTTCTCTGTTTTCCAATGTGACTTCATTGTGATGGTGCGTCACTTACTGTATGTGTGACGTGACCCTGTGTGACGTCCATGATTCAGTGATGAACACTTTTTATACCATTGAGATGCATCCGAATGAGCAAATGTATCTCTAAAAGGACTACATCTCGCGCGCAATACTGTATTATAATGGCCATGTATGTCTGCACAGCAAACATAATCAAAGGTATTGCAAAAACAACAGATTTCGCATCGATCAGTAAAATGGCCCTATCTGAAACAATTTTGTACACATCTATCCGAATATAACGCCTATGCCGAGTCTTTATATTGTTCTTCAAATAAAACACAACTTTAAGCTGCGTGCATGTATACTTTGCAAACAATTGCCACAAACATTGGCCATAGCAGGTCACATTTTCATACTAGGACACGGGTTCTTACTAGATTTCAAGATATGCTAGTTATAAGACATCAAGCTGGAATGTGTGACACCCATGATGAAGCGCCATATTTGAAATAGAAGGCCTGACGGTTATCAGGTTCGATACTCGGTCACGGAACAAATGTAGTGTCATTGAGCAAGGCTCCTCATACACAGTGCTTAGTACTGGTCAACCGCTTATGTCGATCAAGCTTACCCAGGAACACAGGTCTAGGTCCCGCAAGGGTTTTCTTCGACATAAATGGAATATTCATAATTACCTCTTCCTATACTTCTACTCCTAGAACTTCCTATCTGCCACCCCTATCACAACCTCTCTGCACTTTCACCTCCCTGCCAAGCTCGTGTCCGTCTTACACATAATACATGTTCATTATTATATATGGTTGCAACAATAGACGACATGTAATATATGTATAATTATACTAAGTCTTGTACAATTTTCATGTAGTTGCATTTAGAATGAGTGGCAGAAAATCATCATTGATTGCCACTGAATTACATTTATTGCAATTCTGTTCTTTTTAATTCTTCCTTTAAAATGTAGTCAAGGCTGTTACTCTAGACGAGGGAATAGTCAAGGATGTTACTCTAGACGAGGGAAAAACGAAATCAGTGAGGCGTAACGCTATTTGATCATTATGTAGTTTATAACGGCAACTGGGTCATTGGGTGTACATTTATCAATTAGTGTCGTCTGCTTGCGATTATAATGTATTTATATTATAGTTTCAATTTGTGTAGGATGATTTACATCGCATAGAGTTAAAATCAACTCTTCAAATTAATCAGTTGTTTATTAATTGCGATCTATTATTCTACAAGTATATTATAGTTGCTCTTTTGCCAGATAAGCCACAGGGATTCGGCACGTTTCGGGGTACTAGTATATATATTTAAGTACAGGGATTCTACTCTGTGGGATGTCAGATTTCGCATCGATCAGTAAAATGGCCCTATCTGAAACAATTTTGTACACATCTATCCGAATATAACGCCTATTCCGAGTCTTTATATTGTTCTTCAAATAAAACACAACTTTAAGCTGCGTGCATGTATACTTTGCAAACAATTGCCACAAACATTGGCCATAGCAGGTCACATTTCCATACTAGGACACGGGTTCGTACTAGTACCCCCAAACGTGCCGAATCCCTGTGAGATAAGCGGGTTAATAGCTAACATAACTCTTTAGTCGGTAGAATTTATATTTTATGCGTACTTCTATAGGCCATGACAGCAGATAATAATACTTAACCCGTATTGCAGACGGCAAGTGTGACTCATGAATTGCACAACATATTGAAATATCATATATAAATAAACTTCCAACTTTGAACGATCAAAGATCGGCCACATCCATTTCAGATGGGTGGAAGCTTTCGTATAACATGGGGCATTTATTATTAATAACATTAGTATAATAAAATATAAACATCGCAACATCAATGAACATGATACGTGGCCAAACGGTAACGACGGAGGAATACAGATAAAATATCTTGTGATATATTTTGTAGTTGCGAGTTCAAATCTCACTGGGTGTATTATTGCTATTTTCTTTTTCAAATTTATATTTTATATAAAGTGAATTGTATGTATTTTTCTCATTTTTTGATTTTTTTTCTCATAATTTAATTTTCAACTTTATTTCATTTCAAGTAATGACAATTACAGTTCATTTCACAGTATCAATCAGTGTCTTCGCCTTCGCTGGTTGTCTATGTATCCGAGCCGCTGTCCCCATCACTGTCAGAAGTGAGGTCAATAGTAAATGAATCTTTGGCTTGGTTTGATTTAGCGCCACGAATCTATGGCTTGGTTTGATTTAGCGCCACCTGCAATCCAGACTCCTTCTCCTTCGTACAAAATGCATGTACATTTTTAACAATTTCTCTAGCATCACAGCTATAATTATGTCGTGTTTGCTTGCTCATTGTGTACTGAATATGACTGGTATGTGCAAAAATGCACTTATATAGCCACATAGCGTGTGTATTTTAAATGTTTCACGACTATTTCGTGCATAAAATAAATATAATTAAATGTTTTTTTCCAAAGTAGGGATCGAACCCACACTCCACAATACCACTAGTTCTTAAAACTAAGGTCTAACTGTCATAGCCAAGTATGATGTATATACATGACTGTTGTAATTTTTTATAATATAAACCAAATTTCCAATACACTAAAATATTATCCACCCTATTATTGTGTATGAAATGAACCTGTCTGATCTTTGATCGTTCAGACCTAGTTGTTTGACTATACAAACGTTACGCTTCGGAGAAGTGAATTTTCGGAAGTCCATTCTACGTGACTTCGAAGAAGTGAATTTTCGGAAGTCTATTCTGCGTGGCAAATTTAAACCATCATATCATGTCTGTTATCTGAGTCAGGTTATAACTTGTCAGTTTGGTTCAGTCTTAAAATCGTCTGTGGTGAAATATATTCAAATAAAATAACACTAGTGTCTCTCTGTTTTAAATCTATAATATTCAACATTTGCAGTGACATAAACCCCTGGCATAAACCTCGATATAAAAATACTTCTTTACATATCCCCATTATACAGGTATTTTAAACCCGTTAATGTATCTACCTAGTTTAACGCCTGATCGCGCATCTGTTTATAAGTTTACATTTCATATAGTAACACTAGATAGCTTCGTGGTGTAGTGGTTAGCGTGTCCGCCTTGTACACGAAATGTCTGAGGTTCGATCATAGCCAGAGGTATACTCAAAATTGAGGAAAATATTCTTTCCTATCTGAAATTGTTAAATACATAGTTCTCACTCTGTGAGAGGTAAGAAAACAACGTTTCCTTCGTCACAGCTGTCAAAATGAGACTAAAATGAAATAAATCCTTAAAAATGGACCATGGACATGTACAAACAAAACATGGGAAACTATATAACTGTAATTAATAAATCTATGCAGCATTACCTATATGTCAAATAGATAAATCTCTCAGTATAAAATAGCAGAAAATAATGCACTTACAGATCAGAGAACACGCTCAGAGGAGAAAGCTCGCTATTTTAAAATATACTGAGTCAAAAAAGAAACGATACCAAACTAAAAATGACGTAAAACGGATAAAACCATAGAAAGGTTTAATATATTATTACGTATCAGTACCAGGTATCTTATTGCAACGTCAGCCAACCATAAACACAGGTAAATAAACACCCGATAATCCTGGAACGCCGAATGTCCGATTTGCACGTGCTCCTCAACAAAGACAACTTCCTACACATGTACAAATCGGAAAACCGGTTTATTGTACTGGTATTGCATTATCATCGAGGAAAAACACCTTACATACCCATTGTTACCTCTAACAAAATGCCTATGCTAAACCGCAATCAGAGAATGCGTGCCATTGGCATGATTGACGGCGGTTTACGTCAGCGTGACGTCGCAAATCGACTCGGGGTTACGCGGATCACGATAACACGTCTACTTCGACGTTATCGAACACATGTATCGGTGGACGACCGTCCAAGATCTGGTCGACCACGTGTGACGACGCGTGAACAGGACCGTCACATTCGGACGTCACATTTACGTGACCGGTTCCTACCTGCTACGCACACAGCTGCCGTTACTCCTGGGATGACCAACAATCGCATCAGTGCACACACAGTCAGGAACCGGGTCTGTGAACGTGGCATTCGTGCCTATCGGCCATACGTTGGACCCATCCTGACACGACGTCACCGTGACGTACGGCGGGAATGGACGACGGAACGTGCTCGCTGGACTCGGTTACAGTGGAATTCGGTGATGTTTAGCGATGAATCGCTGTTCTGTTTGCGTCGAGCGGATGGCAGAGAGCGGGTATATCGCAGACGCGGTGAACGTTACGCCGACGCATGTGTACGTCAGGTCGATCTGTTCGGGGGCGGAAGCGTTATGGCGTGGGTCGGTATCACCTTCGGCAGTCGCACTGAACTGTTAGTGGTGGACGGGAACCTAAACGCCCAGCGGTACTGTGATGAGATCCTTGCGCCAGTTGTTGTGCCGTTCTTTAACGCCAACAGAAACGTCACACTGTTCCAACAGGACAACGCCAGGTGTTATACTGCTCGGATTTCCACCACATTATTGGAGCAGAACAATATTGAAACCCTGCCGTGGCCTGCTTTGTCACCAGACTTGTCACCCATAGAACATTTGTGGGATACGTTAGACCGCCGCGTCAGACTACGTCAGCCGGTAACGTTAAACCAACTGAGGTATGTTTTGCATCAGGAGTGGACACATATTGACCAGAAAGAGATTCAGACACTCTTCCGTTCGATGCGACGGCGGTGCATTGCAGTGAGAGACGCAAATGGTGCCCATACTCGGTATTGACGTCTGTGTGAAAACTCCATTAGACCCCTGTCCGACGAATTACGTCATCACGCAGCAGACAGTTTCGGAGGCTCATTATGCTGTATGTGTTCCTCTTTCAAACATGTTGGACTATCATCTTATGAATATTCAAAGAATTTTCTTAATAAATGTTGAAATTATAGACACATAAACACCAGGTATCGTTTCTTTTTTGACTCAGTATATAACCGAATTTCAACTAGTACAATTGGTAAGTGAAACACTTTATATATATATACGGATAAAAAGTGATTCGTACAACTGCATGTAGGTGTTTGAAGTACTGTAAGTTCAGTACTGGTTTAAAATACAGTAGGAGTTCTCCGTCTAGTATGCCATCCTAAACGGGTCGTTATAATTACGTATGGGTATGCCATTGTGCACATGATGAGCGGAAAGGCGGTGCAAGGAGCATTCCGTGGACACCTGCTGGTGGATCAGTGTCTTACACGTCAGATTGTGACTAAAATCATTGAGGATAACCCTCAGTTTCAAGAAGAAGTGGAGGAATTGGAGAGACTTCACGCACTCATGGAGACTGGCAGAAGGGACCTTGACTCAGTGTTGCAATCAGATTGCATTCGTTTTATCGATAAAAGGTTGACCGAGGAAAGGGATAAACTTGCAACAACATCGAAATCCAGTGCACTGTGGATCAACTACCAGCGCATGGTAGAAGTTGCAAGGGGACTTGTGGCGGCTGATCGGATGGGGTCGTTGGAGATGCACCTCCAAAGTATCTCAGCTTGCCTGCCGATATTTGCAGCCGCTGGTCATCCCAATTATCTGAAGTCAGCGCGTCTCTATCTCGAGAAGATGATAGCATTAGAAGAAGACAACCCTAAGGTTCATCAAATGTTCAAGTCTGGGTTTCATGTCATCAGGCGCAGCAACCAATACTGGGCTGGCCTTGGCCCTGATCTTGTGATAGAACAGACACTAATGAGGTCACTAAAAAGCCAAGGTGGTCTCACGCGAGATAGTGGGATGTCGGAGCACCAGAGAGCAGTTTGGACAATGTCGTCTAGTGTATCATCCTCTTATAACCTCGCAATGCAAGAACTGACCGGGAATAGCTTCACACCAGTTGAACAGTATAAAGAGTTGTCCAGCTCCAGAATTAGTCGGGATGAAGCTGACCGTGAGAAGGTTGCAGCGAAACTGAATAGCTTCATGCCATTCTCGGATGACAAGTTATTGCGCAATATCATTACTGGTATCACTGCAAATGAGGATGTCAATGTTCATGACCTATTCACAGTAGGAAATGCCGTTGTCAAGAGGATGGATGGTCATTCTGTTTTCTCCTATTCGCACAAAAGGAGTTCAAAAGTCAAGACACTTGCATCAAGCAGGGAAGTCAGAGTTTCTGAGGACCGAACCATAGATCCTGCATTGTTATTCCAGAGGTTCTTAGTTGTGTCACGGACAGGCGATCACCAGATAGACGAAGTGATGAACTATGAACTCTGTCCATACCCAATGTCTCTGTTCGAAGCAAAGAACATCTTGCGCCAGCCAGATAAACCACAATTGGCAGAAGCAATAAAAGACTATGCTTCACCCAAATCTGACGATGCCATCATCCAGACAGTTCCCGGAACAAACTGCTATGTTCTCGATGGGGGATCACTTCTGCACCGGTTAAAGTGGAAGGAAGGATGCACCTACAGTTCAATTGCTGACGAGTATGCCTCATTCACAGTCAACCACTATGGCAAAGTCACTGTAGTGTTCGATGGTTATGAAGTTGGGCCGAGTACAAAGGATTGCACTCATCAGCGTCGTAGTAAAAATAAGAATGTAAACAAGGTGAACATCACGGAGTCAACAAAATGTGTTGGCAAAAAGGAGGACTTCCTATCGAATGACGTAAATAAGCAAGCACTTATCAAACTCATCATGGAATGTTTGCGCCAGAGAGGCTGCGACACAACAAGATCAGGATGTTGTGGAAACCACAGGCTGCAGGGCAATGGTGGAATTGTTTCATGCAAATCAGAAAGACTCCCTGGCATCTATCAGATACAGCATTCTCTGTTTTGTTTCTTTTGTTACGCCAGAAAGACTGCCCCCAACATCAGCTGCCTGCACGTTTCATTCCTTGCGGACCTATTACCAGGTCATAGAGTGGATTGGCCATTGTGGTGAAATGGAAGCAACTGAGTAGGGATGGAGGGAAGAAGAGCAAAAGCTCGTTCCAGTGATGACAGACAAAAACCCTGCTCCAGATTTACTCATCCAGATGATTCACTGCAACTGTTCAGGAAGGTGCAAAACTCTGAGGTGTACAAGCAGAAAGCATGGGTTAGAATGCACCGGTGACAAGATGGGCAATGAACCAGTGATAGAGGAGTACGAGGAGGAAGAAAATGACATTTGAGTAGGCATATAGTTGCATACTATCGTCTTAGTGTCAATGTTGAGCAACACATACGTTGTCACTTAATGGTCTCTCTGATGACGTCATGGCATCATTTCAAAATTAACATTCACTTCTGAGGGTAATATTACCTAAACAAACTGGTGATCTGATTGTTATGAGGTTTCTCTGTTGACAGGCATCTGGTTTTCTGATGTCATTTTATGAACTTTGGACTTGCCCAATTTTGATATGTTGTTCTCCTCATCAAACACTGCAGGAAACAATTACGAAGTATTCCAAGATGGCTGCCTTACTAATCAGACACAGGGACGGTCCAAACATCACTTGAGTTAATATCATTGTATTCCTTGCCCCTGAAATGTAAGTGAAGGTGCCAAAAACACCGTTCTATGTGCCTTAATTACCGATATAGAAGCAAAACCAGGTAATCGCCAACGGACATCTTGAAATCCAAGATGGCTGCCTTACAACACAGACATTAGGACAGCCCATTAATTACTGAAACTGATGTTATTGTATTCCTTGACCCCACAAATGTGGGTATAGGCACTGGAATCATCGTCCTATCTGCTTTAAAGGATATCAGCATAAGGAACGCCACATCTGCAATGACCCTTGTCATCACTGTAGGCATCTACATACTGACAAGGAAGAGGATTGGAGAAATTGTGCTACTTGTAACTGCAAGTTTGTTAACCAGACCTACTTCCATCTACATTTGAAGAAAACACAAGACGGAAAATCAACCTGTGATATACATTACCGTTGCCGTCTATGCAGCCAGTTGATAAATCGTACTAAACACAAATCTCTACATGTATGCGGTGAAACCTATTGCCAAACGTGTAAGGAGTTCTATCCTGAATGACACCAGTGCTATATGCAGCCGGTTGATGACGACGAATGCAATACGACCGATATGTCCAATGCCAGCCAGAAAACAACCTACTTATTCTTTGATCTCGAGTGCACCCAAACCAAACGATTGGAATGTCAAGAAGGCTGTTTTCCTGGTGTGCATAATAAATGTATGAACTGCAAGAAAGCATGGTGCGGGTCGTTTGAACACAGGCACAATATGTGCGTGGTACATCAAGTGTGTACAGTGTGTATGAACACTATCGTGTCTTCAACCTCCGAGTGCAGTAACTGTGGATTGAATGAAAGAGTGTTTTCCGGACCTAATACCATAACTTTGTTCTGTAGATGGCTCCTTTCTGGCGAAAACAATGGTGCTACTGTCATCTGTCACAATTTCAAGGGTTATGATAGCTACCCAGTTCTAAAATATCTTCATGACAATGCCATTCTGCCAGAGGTGATTACCACAGGATCAAAGTACATGTCGATCAAAGAACCACAGTGCAAAATAAGATTTATTGATTCGTTAAACTTTATTCCTATGGTGTTAGCCGAAATGCCTAAGGCCTTCGGGGAAACTGAGATCACACAAGATTACTTTCCCCATCTGTACAATAAGGACGAAAATCAACAGGCTGTACTGCAACATCTTCCCGATATGAAGTACTACAACCCTAATGGTATGAAACAAGACTACAGAGTCAAGTTTTTGGCTTGGTATGAACAACATCGGGACGACCAATTTTATTTTGAACCGGAGTTAGTGCGGATACTGCAGATCTGATGTCGACGTACTACGTGAATATTGCCTGAAGTTCAGGTCATTGTTCATGGATTTAATTAGGAAAGAGGGCAGTGGCGGTATAGACCCTTTTGCAAAATGCATTACCATTGCATCAGCCTGTAACCTTGTGGTCAGAACTCTATTTCTTGAACATGAAAGCATAGGGATCATACCCCCGCACGGCTACCGACCTGAAGAGAAGCAGTGAACTGTAGCCTACGAATGGCTGTCCTATTTGGCACACAGAGACAATATAAACGTTCAACATGGTCGTAATAAGGGTGAAAAACAAATTGGGCAGTACAAAGTGGATGGCTTTTATGAACATAATGGCCAACATATTGTGCTAGAATTCCACGAGTGCTTCTGGCATGGATGTCCGAAATGCTATTCTAAGACCACCGTTAACCCCGTGGTTGAAATGGTCATGTCTGATCTCTATGCCAGCACCCTAGAGAAACAGAAGTATATAGGGTCTGAGGGATTTGCCTACATTTCTATATGGGAATGCGACTTTAAACATCAACTGTCAAATAATCAGGCCATGAGAGAGTATGTTGACTCACTAGAAATTGTATCTCCATTAGAACCTAGGGAAGCATTCTATGGGGGGCGCACAGAGGCATTCAGACTATATGAAGAAGCATCAGACAACAATGCGATCCATTATTATGACGTCACATCGCTTTATCCATGGGTTAATAAAACAGGTAAAATTCCAATGGCACATCCACAGATCATCACTGACAATTTTACAGATCTAAATCATTACGAAGGGCTAGTGAAATGTAAAGTGTTACCTCCTGAAGGGTTGTACGTGCCTGTGTTACCAATGAAATGCAATGGAAAATTATTGTTCAGTCTTTGTCGAACATGTGGTGAAACTTACCAGAAATCGAAATGCCATCATACGGCTCAAGAGAGATCAATAACGGGAACATGGGTAACAGACGAGCTCAATATGGCTGTCTCACAAGGTTACACAATACTGAAGATGTACGAGGTATCGCAGTATGATCCGGTCACCAAATCAGGCGGTTTGTTTACCTCTTATGTGAATACATTCCTAAAGGTCAAGCAGGAAGCTAGTGGCTGGCCAGAATGGTGTATTACCGAGGCAGCCAAACAACGCTACATACAAGACTATTACAACACAGAGGGTATATTGTTGGATTACAATAAGATTATGGAAAACCCTGGATTACGATCATTAGCCAAACTCATGTTGAACACATTTTGTGGGAAATTTGGTCAACGTACTAACTTGACCCAAACAACCTTTGTCACTGAACCAGCTGAGTATGTTTACATGATGACTAGCGATCAGCAAGATATAAAGAATGTACGGTTCATCAATAACGAATCAGTTCAAATTGACTGGGCCTACCATGATGACTTCATTCAAGCATCATCTCGCACCAATGTGGTTATCGCAGCTTATACCACAGCACAGGCACGCCTCAAACTGTATAGTTATTTGAAACCTCTAGGAGACAGGGTTCTGTATTGCGATACGGATTCTGTAGTATTTACCACAGCTCCGGGCCAGTGGAAGCCCCTACTTGGGGACTACTTGGGAGATCTAACGGATGAGGTTCCAGACAGTAAAGCGCCAGATAACAAGATAACGCACTTTGTAACTGGTGGGCCTAAGAATTATGCGTATAATTTATCGAAACCCAATAAAATGGGGCAAACCTCCATTTGCAAGGTACGAGGCATTACCTTAAATTTCAAAAACGCATTGGACATTAACTTTCATACATTACACCGAATGGTCACAAGCAAGGACGAAGTTGAACCTGTCAAGGTCGTAGATGAGCATAAAATCACAAGGAATCCCGCCACTGGTCACATTATTACTACAACTGAAACGAAAGATTATAAAATCGTGTTTGATAAACGTGTCATTACTACCAACTTCAACACGCTACCCTATGTAATGTAGGCAAACACTGAAACACGCTACCCTATGTAATGTAGGCAAACACTGAAACACGCTACCCTATGTAATGTAGGCAAACACTGAAACACGCTACCCTATGTAATGTAGGCAAACACTGAAACACGCTACCCTATGGAATGTAGGCAAACACTGAAACACGCTACCCTATGTAATGTAGGCAAACACTGAAACACGCTACCCTATGGAATGTAGGCAAACACTGAAACACGCTACCCTATGGAATGTAGGCAAACACTGAAACACGATAATGTTGTATGTTTTAAATGAACAGTTCTCGCCCGTGGTCGCCTCAGTAATATTATAGTGGTAAACCATGAATGAATCCCGGGCAAGTGCGACATTTTCCGAAACAAACCAATTTGTATGTATGTATGTTCCATTAATGTCAAACCCATTGCGAGCCGATTCATGTTGTCCTGGTCAAACAGTACTAAGCCATGTGTGTAAGGTGTCTTGCTCAATGACACCCGGGACCGTTCAATTCCAAATGCGATGCTGGCCCACGGACGCGTCACGCCAATTTGTAGTTCAGCAAAGCTTAGTATCTATTTGTATTAAATTATTCTGTGTTTTGAATAAGTGCCAGTTTGTCCCCATCACCACCCCAGAACCACGGTGGGTGTGACTGTATGTGCACAATTTCAAAATTACATGGTGTTGTATTGTATTACGAATGTGGAACCGAGGGCGAATTGACTTAAACAGTTGTGAAAGGAAATAAAAAACAGGATATGTAAGCAAACCCTCCCCCCTCCCCGAAGCTATTAATTAATAATGATTATCCTGATACTTGATGCTCAGATTCTGCAAAACAATCGTGAGAAACGATATATTTTCTTTATAATGACTTATGAAAATTATGTTAAAAATATCCCATGTGCGCCCCAATGTGCGCCCCAATGACAACTTCTGAAATTGTTTCACATTAATTTAACACTTATTCGGCATATGAAACATTTTGCACGGTTTCCAATTAAAACACAATCACATTTACATCATTTGAGATACATTGTAATACTAATTGAGGCCGTTTCAACTTACTGTAATCGTTCATACTTCAATCTTGCTGGAATATTGACAGCAAGATTCCATGATTTTTCATCATTGCCGAAGGCGGACAATTCATTTCGAATATATATCCGGTTCCGATTGTATACAAATGCGCGTGACCTGACCGACTCGGAAAGTCCTACTTTCGGTTTCGAGTTTGTTTTATTGCAAAAAAACACTGTTTACTAATTGAACATAGTTATACAAATTATAATTTGAGAATGTGTTGCAGCATTGCTACCCATACGTAAAATTTGAATTGTTCAAATATATTTTATGTCATACGATGTAATTCTGCTTTAACATTTCCACTCCTAGTGTGGCCTTTATTATAAACCCCTCCCTCTTTCTTAGGAACGTGTGTTATTTTGGTTTCGTGTGTGTATGCGTGCGCGCGCGCGCGTGTGTTTGTGTGTGTGTATGTGCGCGCGCGTGTGAGCAGGATAACATGCCATGCCCGCCGACACAGCCCAACAGCCAGAGGACATACATGTATACTGTATTGATACTGTATGCATATAATATTCGTATAGTCTGTATGCGCTGCCCGATTGCCCCTACAAGTTTCATAAATTCGTTTGATATTTTTCAAATTATCATAGATTAGATGTTTTATCAGTCGTAAGGAAAAGGGTTACAGTATAACTCAGGACACCACCCAGCATCCAACATGTTCTCGAATCAAGAAAGGTCAACCGAACACCTGGTTTTGGAGACCAATATACTGGGCTTGGAGACAAATCATCGGTTTACAAAATTAAATCTGATGACAATGTGGCATAACATAATAGTTTCAATATCATAAACTAGTGGGCAAGCGGTATCCTTCCGTCACGATGTGATCCAGTCCAGATCCGACACCAACAGTTAATGGCTGTCCGATAAGCGCATTGGTTAGCCCACTCGCTTCTCATCAATGCAACCCGGGTTCGATCATCGGACCGGGAAGTATGTGAGATGGCACGGTGGTCGTAAAGATCGGAGAGGTGTGTTTTCTCCGGGTACTCCGGCTTCCTCCCACATGAATGACCACATGTACGCTTTCATCCGCGCCAACGAGAGTGATTTATATAAGTTGTTAAAACTTGCTTTGCAATCGTTGTAAAATAAATAAAGTTTACACTAACAGTTAATGGATTGGTCCTAGATTGTGGACCTTCACTCCAAAAAAAAGTATGAACATACATCCGGAGATGTTTGCCTAACGAAAACATAACATACTAGCGGAGGTAATTAACGGTGACATTATTCGGAGAATCCAATACAATCCAGTGCTCGCTAGCAAACATTGAAACTAGATATTGAACTATTAATATCGATTGTGCAAAAGTATTTATGTGTGTGCCTCCGTAGGCTGCTGTAGGTTCGGATCCCACTGCGGACGGTTGGTGGTTCTACCCATGTGCCTGTCCGTGACAGAAATTGTATACGAAGACCAGCTGGAATGTTCCAAAAGCTATCGATGAGATTTTAAATATGGAAACAAACTAGAGAGAATCACTCGGGGGAGATGAAAACCACGAGGTATTTAGTTTAAACAATACTTTATGCTGAATATACATACTCATAATATGTACACACATGTAGGATTGATTGTGTCAGCTGGCTGGTGAGCATGTTGGTGTGAATCTTCGGGCGGCCGGTTGATTGAGTCAGCGTACTATCGCGCGGTTGTGCCGGCGGACATGCCGGCATTTGACTGACAAGCGGGCGGGCAGGCAGGCAGGCAGGGGTACAGTAGCGTATTTAGGGGTGCCATTGGGCCATGCCCCCCCCCCCCTCAGTGCCAGGCAAGACCAATACTACATAATACAACTACTTCTTACGGCGTCTAAAATAGCCGCAGATTGCATCTCGGGCAATTGAAACTTTCACAAATTTCCCAAATTTTCTGACCCCTCCCAATATGGTTGGACAGGGATATGATGGAGCCGCAGCAATGTCGGGACATAAAAATGGTGTTCAGAAGCACGTGCGGGGGCAATGCCCGTCTGCTAGTTACACACATTGCATATCGCATTCGCTAAATCTATGTCTAATGAAGGCAGGGGAGGTACCAGACATTCGTAAGGCAGTGATACATGAAATTGCTGTGTTTTTCTGTGACTCTAATAAGAGAGTATTGAATCTTGAAGCAGCTATCCAGGAGGAGTGTAGTGAGACCGCCCATTCACGTCTGAAGCTCCACTGTACCACCAGATGGGTGGAGCGTCAAGAAGCCGTGTGGATCTTCAAAGAGCTGTTACCGGCTATCAAAGTGTCCCTACAGAACATAAGCCTATGGCTCCGTGCTGATTGCGTCGGTAAGGCGCTAATATTCTCTTCATCAATAGACAATGGCACCTTCTTGGTTGCCCTAGAGGTACTCCTCTCGGTGCTGGATATTACGAAGCCACTATCGGTGAAGCTTCAGGCCGAGGCTCAAGACATTCACCATGCAGTGGACAGTGTCCAGGACTGTGCCAAAGTCCTGCAACAGATGAGATCGGACGACCAAGTCTTCGGGGACATTTTCGGACGTGCACAAGGATTGTTTGGTGAAGAGATAACTGTGCCCAGAATGACCGGCAGGCAGACGCAGAGGTCCAATTATCCGGCCGACACGCCAGAAGTTTATTACAGACGTTCGATTTTCATCCCGTATCTCGACGTCTGCATAAGCCAGCTCGATGAGCGATTCAGATTGCACGGTGCCAAAGCCTATGTGCTCAGTTTGCTACTTCCAGCATACTGCAATGATTACGCCGCAGGCGACCTCCTCGAAGCCGCCCAGTTATACCACCCATTCCTTCCAGGAGCAATAGAGTGTCTGAACGCGGAAGTAATGCGTTGGAAGGCGTACTGAGCCCGACAGGTGACCACCCGTGATTCCATCGAGATTCCGAAGAGAGTCGTGGATGCCGTGTCGGTTGCGGCGACTCTCGGGACTTATCCCATCATCGAGACTCTGCTGCGAATTTTCGCAACTCTACCGGTGACCACCGCAACAGGTGAACGCTCATTCAGTGCTCTGAAATTGATAAAATCATACCTGCGGTCCACCATGCACGAAGAGAGACTGAATGGCCTAGCCCATCTTTATATCAACAAGGACATTTCACTAATTCATAGTGACGGTATTGATGAATTCAGCCGAACCAACCGTCGATTAGTTTTCAAGTGATTTTTAACGCGGTTAAAACATTGTGATCTTTCTCAGGTGAATCACTTATACGAATTGTGAAATTAACCACGCATACTCATGATACTCTCAATTCAGGTACTATGCATTTGGACTGTAGTCATAGTAAAATAATTATGCATTTTTTCACGAAAATTTAAAGTTGATCAGGAATATAAAGAACGACTTAGTATAAGTATATATATAGGACTTGTTCTCAATTGCTCATGAACGTTCAAGGATATAAGGGAATATTGCTATTTGTGAGCTTGTATTGTGTCCTGATTATTTGATTTTCCATTTTTGTTGTGAAATGTCATGACATTTTTCGATTATGATTCTGATTCGGAAACACCTCCAGATCGCTTCGCCGGTAATCTAGTTTCCAAACTGTTCAGGGGGGAGAACCCCCCCTAACCCCCTTCTATACCTCGTCCGGCTACGACGGACATTCGGTCACTATGGCCCCCCCCCAAATAAAATATCTTTACACAGATAATTACTGCCATTCACACTAGATAGTTAGTATGCAACATCTATATTACTCGTCTGCGTAATATGATTACAGGAGATTAGTGTCAGAGTAGTATAAACATTAATTATTTGTTCTGCTGCACATGTGGGTACATAATAAATGTGTCGACCAAGCGTCTGCCACAAAGATATATGCCACGGGCATTCTGGGTCCATGAAGATTCAAAATTCACCCATTGGCTGCCTAATCTGGGTAGGTGTGCGTTCGAATCCAGCACTAGCTGATATACCCCGAGATTCTAGATCCATTACGCTAATCCAGAATCTGTAACAGGTTAAATAAATAAGAATTAAACCTTTCGTAAAATTTAAATTGTGAATTGGATCTTTTAAGTATAGCCCGACCCGACCCGGTACCTCACACCAACCGAGTTCCCCAAACAAACTACATACACTACAAAAGAACCATAGACCCAACACAACTAAGCCGGGTCGGCAGTAGGTCCAGTACGCGACGATACGCTCTTTGAATGCATACATTTGTACTATGCTTAATGGGGTCTGTTGAAGATCGATTTCAATTTGAAGCATTGCCTTAGTTCATATTATTACACTAAACACATCATTTTCAGTTCTTTATTATTTCAGTTCTTAATTTAATGACTGATTTAGCCGATATTTACGCATACAACTCAATCTATAGACTGGCTGAATCGATATGTACGACGTTCTTAGTATATATATATATATATTTATATTAGATCCGAAATAGTAATAGTCGACAGTCAGTCAGGAGTGACCAAAGGTGTGGTCAGTCAGGCGATTATACATGAATGTATATTGCGAAACTCAGGCGATTTTATAACATTCGAGCTAGCACAGGCTACGAGAACACATGGTTTGTTAGCCATACAATAAACAAGTTCAGGTAACGATTTGGGACTTTATTAAACAGACAGAAGGAGTCACGGTAAGTGTACCGTAATCGTATAGTTCCAAGTCCAATTTTTATAACACAAGTATTTATTTTCCATTAAATTGTTACTATGTGCATAAGCACCATACGGCGCTTTCAAAATCCCAGTTCGTCTCCCTCTAATCTAAATGTATCTAATATTTTATAGAGAAGCAAGCGCTAGTAGGACAGTAGAGGTTGTGATTAAGTGTAGCATAGACAGTAGCGCCAGTAGGAAAGTAGAGGGTGTGATTAAGTGTAGCATAGACAGTAGCGCTAGTAGGACAGTAGAGGGTGTGATTAAGTGTAGCATAGACAGTAGCGCTAGTAGGACCGTAGAGGGTGTGATTAAGTGTAACATAGGCAGGACAGTAGCGCTAGTAGGACAGTAGAGGTTGTGATTAAGTGTAGCATAGACAGTAGCGCTAGTAGGACAGTAGAGGGTGTGATTAAGTGTAGCATAGACAGTAGCGCTAGTAGGACAGTAGAGGTTGTGATTAAGTGTAACATAGACAGTAGCGCTAGTAGGACAGTAGAGGGTGTGATTAAGTGTAGCATAGACAGTAGCGCTAGTAGGACAGTAGAGGGTGTGATTAAGTGTAGCATATACAGTAGCGCTAGTAGGACAGTAGAGGGTGTGATTAAGTGTAGCATAGACAGTAGCGCTAGTAGGACAGTAGAGGGTGTGATTAGGTATAGCATATACAGTAGCGCTAGTAGGACAGTAGAGGGTGTGATTAGGTGTAGCATATACAGTAGCGCTTGTAGGACAGTAGAGGGTGTGATTAAGTGTAGCATAGACAGTAGCGCTAGTAGGACAGTAGAGGGTGTGATTAAGTGTAACATAGACAGTAGCGCTAGTAGGACAGTAGAGGGTGTGATTAAGTGTAGCATAGACAGTAGCGCTAGTAGGACAGTAGAGGGTGTGATTAAGTGTAACATAGACAGTAGCGCTAGTAGGACCGTAGAGGGTGTGATTAAGTGTAGCATAGACAGTAGTGCTAGTAGGACAGTAGAGGGTGTGATTAAGTGTAACATAGACAGTAGCGCTAGTAGGACAGTAGAGGGTGTGATTAAGTGTAGCATAGACAGTAGCGCTAGTAGGACAGTAGAGGGTGTGATTAAGTGTAGCATAGACAGTAGCGCTAGTAGGACAGTAGAGGGTGTGATTAAGTGTAGCATAGACAGTAGCGCTAGTAGGACAGTAGAGGGTGTGATTAAGTGTAGCATAGACAGTAGCGCTAGTAGGACAGTAGAGGGTGTGATTAAGTGTAACATAGACAGTAGCGCTAGTAGGACAGTAGAGGGTGTGATTAGGTGTAGCATATACAGTAGCGCTAGTAGGACAGTAGAGGGTGTGATTAAGTGTAGCATAGACAGTAGCGCTAGTAGGACAGTAGAGGGTGTGATTAAGTGTAACATAGACAGTAGCGCTAGTAGGACAGTAGAGGGTGTGATTAAGTATAGCATAGACAGTAGCGCTAGTAGGACAGTAGAGGTGTGATTAAGTGTAACATAGACAGTAGCGCTAGTAGGACCGTAGAGGGTGTGATTAAGTGTAGCATAGACAGTAGTGCTAGTAGGACAGTAGATGGTGTGATTAAGTGTAGCATAGAAAGTAGCGCTAGTAGGACCGTAGAGGGTGTGATTAAGTGTAGCATAGACAGTAACGCTAGTATGACCGTAGAAGGTGTGATTAAGTGTAGCATAGACAGTAGCGCTAGTAGGATATTAGAGAGTGTGATTACGTGTAACATAGGCAGGACAGTAGCACTAGTAGGACAGTGGAGGGTGTGATTAAGTGTAACATAGGCAGGACAGTAGCGCTAGTATGACAGTGGAGGGTGTGATTAAGTGTACCATAGACAGTAGCGCTAGTAGGACCATAGAGGGTGTGATTAAGTGTAGCATAGACAGTAGTGCTAGTAGAACAGTAGAGGGTGTGATTAAGTGTAACATAGGCAGGACAGTAGCGCTAGTAGGACAGTGGAGGGTGTGATTAAGTGTAACATAGGCAGTAGCGCTAGTAGGACAGTAGAGGGTGTGATTAAGTGTACCATAGACAGTAGCGCTAGTAGGACCGTAGAGGGTGTGATTAAGTGTAGCATAGACAGTAGTGCTAGTAGGACAGTAGAGGGTGTGATTAAGTGTAACATAGGCAGGACAGTAGCGCTAGTAGGACAGTGGAGGGTGTGATTAAGTGTAACATAGACAGTAGCGCTAGTAGGACCATAGAGGGTGTGATTACGTGTAGCATAGACAGTAGTGCTAGTAGAACAGTAGAGGGTGTGATTAAGTGTAACATAGCAGGACAGTAGCGCTAGTAGGACAGTGCAGGGTGTGATTAAGTGTAACATAGGCAGGACAGTAGCACTAGTAGGACAGTGGAGGGTGTGATTAAGTGTACCATAGACAGTAGCGCTAGTAGGACCATAGAGGGTGTGATTAAGTGTAGCATAGACAGTAGTGCTAGTAGGACAGTAGAGGGTGTGATTAAGTGTAACATAGACAGTAGCGCTAGTAGGACAGTGGAGGGTGTGATTAAGTGTAGCATAGACAGTAGCGCTAGTAGGACAGTAGAGGGTGTGATTAAGTGTAGCATAGACAGTAGCGCTAGTAGGACAGTAGAGGGTGTGATTAAGTGTAGCATAGACAGTAGCGCTAGTAGGACAGTAGAGGGTGTGATTAAGTGTAGCATAGACAGTAGCGCTAGTAGGACAGTAGAGGGTGTGATTAAGTGTAGCATAGACAGTAGCGCTAGTAGGACAGTAGAGGGTGTGATTAAGTGTAGCATAGACAGTAGCGCTAGTAGGACAGTAGAGGGTGTGATTAAGTGTAGCATAGACAGTAGCGCTAGTAGGACAGTAGAGGGTGTGATTAAGTGTAGCATAGACAGTAGCGCTAGTAGGACAGTAGAGGGTGTGATTAAGTGTAGCATAGACAGTAGCGCTAGTAGGACAGTAGAGGTTGTGATTAAGTGTAGCATAGACAGTAGCGCTAGTAGGACAGTAGAGGGTGTGATTAAGTGTAACATAGACAGTAGCGCTAGTAGGACAGTAGAGGTTGTGATTAAGTGTAGCATAGACAGTAGCGCTAGTAGGACAGTAGAGGGTGTGATTAAGTGTAGCATAGACAGTAGCGCTAGTAGGACAGTAGAGGGTGTGATTAAGTGTAGCATAGACAGTAGCGCTAGTAGGACAGTAGAGGTTGTGATTAAGTGTAGCATAGACAGTAGCGCTAGTAGGACAGTAGAGGGTGTGATTAAGTGTAGCATAGACAGTAGCGCTAGTAGGACAGTAGAGGGTGTGATTAAGTGTAGCATAGACAGTAGCGCTAGTAGGACAGTAGAGGGTGTGATTAAGTGTAGCATAGACAGTAGCGCTAGTAGGACAGTAGAGGGTGTGATTAAGTGTAGCATAGACAGTAGCGCTAGTAGGACAGTAGAGGGTGTGATTAAGTGTAGCATAGACAGTAGCGCTAGTAGGACAGTAGAGGTTGTGATTAAGTGTAACATAGACAGTAGAGTAGCGCTAGTAGGACAGTAGAGGGTGTGATTAAGTGTAACATAGGCAGGACAGTAGCGCTAGTGTGACAGTGGAGGGTGTGATTAAGTGTACCATAGACAGTAGCGCTAGTAGGACCATAGATGGTGTGATTAAGTGTAGCATAGACAGTAGTGCTAGTAGAACAGTAGAGGGTGTGATTAAGTGTAACATAGGCAGGACAGTATCGCTAGTAGGACAGTGGAGGGTGTGATTAAGTGTAACATAGGCAGGACAGTAGCGCTAGTAGGACAGTTGAGGGTGTGATTAAGTGTACTATAGACAGTAGCGCTAGTAGGACCATAGAGGGTGTGATTAAGTGTAGCATAGACAGTAGTGCTAGTAGGACAGTAGAGGATGTGATTAAGTGTAACATAGGCAGGATAGTAGCGCTAATAGGACAGTGGAGGGTGTGATTAAGTGTAGCATAGACAGTAGCGCTAGTAGGACAATAGAGGGTGTGATTAAGAAGCTAAAACATAGAAAGAAGTTATTACAGATAGCTGATAGTTCCCCGGGGGTTGGACAACGGTGCGTGTATATGAGAAACCAGTGATAGCGAGGATGAGAAGCGGCTTAGGCAGGCCGAGACTAGAGCCGTTATAATGCCTAAGTCCACAACTACTAGGCAGAAGTATGTTAGTAGTCATGCTAATACACCTTATTTTTTTTCACGCACTACAAGTCGTGACGAGGGACCATCAACTCCACTGGCACGGGATACAAACCAATTTTTTCGGGGCAGACGATAGGTTACAAGCAGCGACGTTTGTTTCGCATGCGGACAACAAGGCCACTTCCGGTATAACTGCCCAGCGTGGCCTAGTAAACCCTGACAGTACAGAAACCACGTGTGGGGAAGGCCAGACAGTACCATCACAGGAGACAAAAACATCAATGATAAGTATTCCACTGACTAATTTGACTATACAAGCTTTTTTCGAAATAAATATTTATCATAAATATCAGACCTTCTTAGGATTTTCATTAACGGGAAAATACTACTGCTTTACAGTTTTACCTTTCGGACTGCGTTGCGCCCCCTTTTGCTTCACGAACGTTTTAAGGGAACTACTAAAATGTTGGCGTTATCAAAGTATCCTTATTATTTTGGTTCTGGATGATGATTTTGCCACCAATACTAATCTACAATATTCTATGAGAGATTCCGACTTTGTTAAAGACAGGCTAACTAATCTACAATATTCTATGAGAGATTCCCACTTTGTTAAAGACAGGCTAACTAATCTACAATATTCTATGAGAGATTCCGACTTTGTTAAAGACAGGCTAACATAAGCAGGATTTGTTATCACTATATAAAGTATCTATTTAAAGCAGCATTACATCGTAATAAAGGATGTTTTGTGTAAAATATAAATACTAATGGGTGTGTGTTTACAAAAATCGATATAGTCGCTCAGAAACGATAAAATTCCAATAAATTTAAACCGTCGTATACGCGAATTGTTTACAAACACCGAAACGTCAACACGCACTGTTTATCAACAAACCAAAATATAAACACGTACAACGCGCATGCGTGAAATAGCGGATGTAGAAAAGCACGTTGAACATGACAGAAGTTTATGTTGAGATAAAGATTTTACGGAAGTTTATGTATGTCCCATTAATGTCAAACCCCTTGCGAGAACCTATACAACAGTGGTTATGAATCGACATATCAAGTAATTCAATTAAAACAGACAACGTGGGGCAAATGGGGAGGATTTAGAAAGACATTGAAATTCACCAATGCCGTCGCGTATTATCTACTAAACTGCTAAACGCAAGGTTTGTTGCTATGTTTTATTTTGTAAGAATTATTTTAGTTTTGAGCACTAACGATGTATCTTATAACTACCAGTAGTTGTTTAATCATTGTAGCGCTTAAAATCAACACACTATGGTATGTCAGTGGACAAACTGGACATACCTTTTGTCAAACAATCGTTATAATTTATGGGGCCCCCCACGGGGTATAAAACCAAGACATATTTGAGAAAGAAGACAGTTACTTTATCGCCTATATATGTTCGTAAATACCAAATTGGTTGTGCTTAGAATACATTTGATATTCAAAGTAACAATGAAGGTATTTGTTTTTACAGTTAATACGCTATTAATTCTAAATGTAATATATACATGCAGGAGACAAGTGGAAAATGGTGTTTAGCAATATCAAAGACTGTGCCATAACAAAGATTGATACATAATTATTACGAATCATTGCATACATTTCTATTGCCGATTCTCATGCATTAAAGGCTATTCTGAAAAATAGCCCCCCCCCCTGGACGTTCTTTTGTCGGGGGTGGCGTCAAAACCAGTTTGCATTTTGGGTGGTTTTTTTCCTGGCAACACATCTACATGTTACTCCACTTATCATACACCTTTCTAAAATGGTGAGGGTTGACAACCTGCTTCAACAGGGGGGGTCTTAGTTTAGAGACAGCTGCAAATTACATATTTGTACCTTAACACATGGTCTGCTAGGCATCTGTTGTTTGTTTTTGCCAGGAATCTAATTAACACCCATTTCATTTTGTGAGTTTGCCACATGTATGCAATACCCTTTACATGTAATTTGAAATGTTTTAATAATATACCATAATGGTGTGAGTTTGCGCCCCACCAGAACCATAGTGATGATGTATGTAGTGAAGCCGTTTAAATCAACACATCCTCTTCCTCGTGACAATGTGTTCCATTAAGGGGATGAGGCAGCGAAATCAATTAAACTAATGATGAAATAACTCGTTTCGCAATCAAGCAATTTGAATAAACTAGATAAGATATTCACCCAGCTAAAATTAAGAATTGTTATGGGTATGTGTCATTCTTGTTGCAGAATTGGATCAGAACTGTGTATTATTGAAGACATGTCAGGCATCAGGGTACTGTCGAGTGTCCACAAGATGAACGAGGACGGAAACACCACAATATTGAATAACAGAGAGATCATTCATAAGGTAACTTCATTAATACATTGAATCTACACTAAAGCAGTTGTGTCGCATATTAATTATTTTATTTTAATAGACCAGATTCTCACACCTTATTTAATTTATTATTATTATATAAACAGGTATAAATTTATAATGCCTGAATGACCATGTAAGAGTTTATTCTATTGACTGTATATCGATACTTTGGACACTATATAACCCTCCTCAAAGGGTCGTGAATATGCCACCACCTAAAGAAATGTTCATATTACTTGGAGAATGTAATTTGTTTTTTCCATCAATCAATAATTAACCATGTAATAGGAATGGGTGCTAATGTTTATAGCTACGTCTGTCTGGGGACAGGGTATCTCAAAAATATGTTGATAGACTTTGTGGATGTTTGCTGGTGTACGATTTGTGTGAATTCGGTCAAATGTCTTGTGTGATCAGCGACGGGTCCACTCCAATTGATTTCTATAGTAGGAAACCTTGTATGAATTGTCAAATAAACAATACCATGCGTTTGACCTTTCAATGTCGAATCGGGGTCATGCTAATCTTTTGTCAAATACCAGCAATCCAAGTGCTATTCCCTAGTTTTATAGATCTAGATTTTATGGTCATTCTGAAATTTGTATATTACCGACAGAATAACAGCTTATGTATACAGGTGCCCTCTGAGCAGTATTGTATGCACCTGGTAAAACCACCAACCTTATATAATTGGACACCACCAGTGGAACTGAACCTAGAGTTGAGAAGCAGGTGACCGACTACCTTGGATACTCATCCACGGAGATATAGTGGCTGTTGCAGACAGATAATGGATGTAGCATTCTGTCAATAGCTTCATATAAACTTCCGAGTTAAAATGGGATCATTGTGTAAAACTAGGCCAGCTTACAATACTGAATTTACACAACATCTGCTTCGTACAAAGCCAGATCAGTACTTTGACGATAATTTTAACCATTGTCTGGTTTGTCAGGGTAAACTGGTTCTAGTTTGGTTTAGTACCAGTATTATTGATACTGTATTTTATTTACAGGCTATGAAGAATATAGCAACAACTGGACACATTATGCTGTGAAAGAACCGAAGTAGTGTGGATATATATGCGATAATGCCAATCATATCCAGACACTATGCAGTGAAGAAAAACGGACAGAACAAACTGTGCCGACTCAACATGATTCGGGGATTACTGACTGTAACTTATCTCCCCCTCAAACTAAAACTTTATTTGAAACAAAGAAATGAAAGAGAACAATTGTCATTTAATGCATTTTTATTCCAGATGATTATACAGCAATTCATTTCATTTAGATCCATAATATCAAATTTATTTGGTTATTAGTTTGTTCCATTGCGTCCCAACATTTCCATGTATATTCCATTGCGTCCCAACATTTCCATGTAGTACCGAAGACACTGTCAGAACATGTCCGTCTAGGACCAACCGTTCAATCTGAAACAAGAGTAAATTATCATAAAAGTCTGAATGTATTAGTGACATTTGAGGTTAGTAATATCTAGGATGCAAGTTAATTTAAACAAGAGCACCATGAACTTTTGAAGGCCTCAGTGTGCTCACCAGAGTTCAAAGGGTTATACAAACACAGTATCTGGAACGTTTGCATATTCTCCGTGGCCTAGTGGTTAAGGCGTCCGTCTACATATGTAGCGGGAGGTCGAAAATTCGAACCTCGCCAGAAATGGCTGGCCCTTTCAATAGGGGTGACATTAATATAAACAATACGTTACACTATTTTTATTCTATTTAAAGCTAGTTTAACAGGTCGCCCAATGAATGGTTATAGTTGCAACACAGCTAGTACACATATCCACTAGCCACATTATCTGAGAAGTATGGTTTCTGATATTAAAGATGATTTTTAAAATGTTGAAGTTTCGTCAATTAACATTAGGACATAAGGGAGGGGGGATGAGGTATATCACTGATGTCCAATGGAATCGCTCACCTGTGACAACTGTATGAGGTTAAGTTTAAACTTTATTTATTTAACAATGACTGGGAAATAAGCTGTAACATATTATATTAATCACTCTTGTTGGAGCGGATGACATAGTATTTGTGGTCATTCGTGTCGGAGGAAACCGGAGTACCTAGAGAAAACCCACTTGTCTGATCTGTTGACCACCGTACCATCTCACATACTTCCAAGTGTGAGGATGATCGAACTCGGGTTGCATTTGTGAGAAGCGAGCGCATTAACCACTGCGCCAACCGGACAGCCAACTATATACGTGAGATTACTTATAAACAAATGAATAATAATTTGTGATCAGAATCAACTTCAATTATGTAGCGGTCCAGTGGTTAACACGCAGGTTAAACTCACCACTATACCATACTAAAATGATTCACATCATAGTCTTTCGGATAACACTCTAAACCGTGTACGTAAACGAGGCAGAGGACACTGGAATGCGTCTCTGTATGTATCATTGCACACTCCACTAAAATCACTAATCTCTTCAAGAGGTGTAGCTCATATGGGCAACCAGTAGCAATGTTAAATATCCATAAAACACACACACAATCAACTTCCATTTGTAACACTTTAAGTGATGCAAATATCATCCAAACATTTATGACTTGCATTGGCACAGTCATATTTGACTGATAATCTATATATGACTGGAATATATTCTTACCTTGCGCATTGAAATGCAGTTGCTGGGCAGACATCCACACTATTTGTTCAAGTCTGCCCCCATCTCATTGCAATATCCACACCTGCACCAATATTGTGTACTAACAGCTGGTTATAGAGGTCCTGGTTATGGTGGTGGAGATTGAGTACCAGATTCTGCAACTTCTCAACACCCATGTGCTCAATGACAATCTGTAAATGTAATGAATTTTCTATGAGGTACATATATAAACAGACATAATCCCATTAAGAAAAAAATACAGTATCTTATTAAAACATTTTAAACAAATACATCCTTCTCTTTTTTCCAATGTGACTTCATTGTGATGGTGCGTCACTAACTGTATGTGTGACGTGACCCTGTGTGACATCCATGATTCAGTGATGAACACTTTTTATACCATTGATATGCATCCGAATGAGCAAATGTAAAAAGGAATACATCTTGCAGACAGAGAGAGCTTACAGACAGACAGAGAGAGCTTACAGAGAGAGTTTACAGACATAGTGCTTACAGACAGAGAGAGCTTAGATAGAGCTTACAGACAGAGAGAGAGCTTACAGACAGAGAGAGAGAGAGAGCTTATAGACAGAGAGAGAGCTTACAGACAGAGAGAGCTTACAGAGAGAGAGAGCTTACATACAGAGAGAGCTTACATACACAGAGAGCTTACAGACACAGAGAGCTTACAGACACAGAGATCTTACAGACACAGAGAGCTTACAGACAGAGAGAGAGCTTAGTTTCAGACAGGACGGAAAACCAATTAGAACCACTGGCCTTCAAGTCAATTGGATTATTGCTTCCCCCCTGAAAGAATCTGACCGCAGTACGACATGAACCCTGATGTGACATGAACCCTGATGCAGGACCAAACAAGATATGTATGTGATGGACAACTAGAACACAGATGTCGGATGAAACAAGATATGTATGTGATGGACAACTTGAACACATATGCCGGGTGAAACAAGATATGTATGTGATGGACAACTTGAACACAGATGCCGGATGAAACAAGATATGTATGTGATGGACAACTTGAACACAGATGCCGGCCGGACCAAACAAGATATGTATGTGATGGACAACTTGAACACAGATGCCGGCCGGACCAAACAAGATATGTATGTGATGGACAACTTGAACACAGATGCCGGATGAAACAAGATATGTATGTGATGGACAACTTGAACACAGATGCCGGGTGAAACAAGATATGTATGTGATGGACAACTTGAACACAGATGCCGGATGAAACAAGATATGTATGTGATGGACAACTTGAACACAGATGCCGGGTGAAACAAGATATGTATGTGATGGACAACTTGAACACAGATGCCGGGTGAAACAAGATATGTATGTGATGGACAACTTGACCACAGATGCCGGATGAAACAAGATATGTATGTGATGGACAACTTGAACACAGATGCCGGATGAAACAAGATATATGTATGTGATGGACAACTTGAACACAGATGCCGGATCAAACAAGATATGTATGTGATGGACAACTTGAACACAGATGCCGGACCAAACAAGATATGTATGTGATGGACAACTTGAACACAGATGCCGGATGAAACAAGATATATGTATGTGATGGACAACTAGAACACAGATGCCGGATCAAACAAGATATGTATGTGATGGACAACTTGAACACAGATGCCGGACCAAACAAGATATGTATGTGATGGACAACTTGAACACAGATGCCGGCCGAAACAAGATATGTATGTGATGGACAACTTGAACACAGATGTCGGCCGGACCAAACAAGATATGTATGTGATGGACAACTTGAACACAGATGCCGGCCGAAACAAGATATGTATGTGATGGACAACTTGAACACAGATGCCGGCCGGACCAAACAAGATATGTATGAGATGGACAACTTGAACACAGATGACGGCCGGACCAAACAAGATATGTATGAGATGGACAACTAGAACACAGATGCCGGCCGGACCAAACAAGATATGTATGTGATGGACAACTTGAACACAGATGCAGGACCAAACAAGATATGTATGTGATGGACAACTTGAACACAGATGCCGGATGAAATAAGATATGTATGTGACGGACAACTTGAACACATATGCCGGCCGGACCAAACAAGATATGTATGTGATGGACAACTTGAACACAGATGTCATCCGGACCAAACAAGATATGTATGAGATGGACAACTTGAACACAGATGCCGGACCAAACAAGTTATGTATGTGATGGACAACTTGAACACAGATGTCGGCCGGACCAAACAAGATATGTATGAGATGGACAACTTGAACACAGATGCCGGATGAAACAAGATATGTATGTGATGGACAACTTGAACACAGATGCCGGCCGGACCAAACAAGATATGAATGAGATGGACAACTTGAACACAGATGCCGGCCGGACCAAACAAGATATGTATGAGATGGACAACTTGAACACAGATGCCGGACCAAACAAGATATGTATGTGATGGACAACTTGAACACAGATGCTGGCCGGACCAAACAAGATATGTATGTGATGGACAACTTGAACACAGATGCAGGACCAAACAAGATATGTATGTGATGGACAACTTGAACACAGATGCCGGCCGGACCAAACAAGATATGTACGAGATGGACAACTTGAACACAGATGCCGGACCAAACAAGATATGTATGTGATGGACAACTTGAACACAGATGCCGGCCGGACCAAACAAGATATGTATGTGATGGACAACTAGAACACAGATGTCGGATGAAACAAGATATGTATGTGATGGACAACTAGAACACAGATGTCGGATGAAACAAGATATGTATGTGATGGACAACTTGAACACAGATGCCGGCCGGACCAAACAAGATATGTATGTGATGGAAACTAGAACACAGATGTCGGATGAAACAAGATATGTATGTGATGGACAACTTGAACACAGATGCCGGCCGGACCAAACAAGATATGTACGAGATGGACAACTTGAACACAGATGCCGGACCAAACAAGATATGTATGTGATGGACAACTTGAACACAGATGCCGGCCGGACCAAACAAGATATGTATGTGATGGACAACTAGAACACAGATGTCGGATGAAACAAGATATGTATGTGATGGACAACTAGAACACAGATGTCGGATGAAACAAGATATGTATGTGATGGACAACTTGAACACAGATGCCGGCCGGACCAAACAAGATATGTATGAGATGGACAACTAGAACACAGATGCCGGATGAAACAAGATATGTATGTGATGGACAACTTGAACACAGATGTCGGATCAAACAAGATATGTATGAGATGGACAACTTGAACACAGATGCCGGATCAAACAAGATATGTATGAGATGGACAACTTGAACACAGATGCCGGATGAAACAAGATATGTATGTGATGGACAACTTGAACACAGATGCCGGATGAAACAAGATATGTATGTGATGGACAACTTGAACACAGATGCCGGCCGGATCAAACAAGATATGTATGTGATGGACAACTAGAACACAGATGTCGGATGAAACAAGATATGTATGTGATGGACAACTTGAACACAGATGCCGGATGAAATAAGATATGTATGTGACGGACAACTTGAACACATATGCCGGCCGGACCAAACAAGATATGTATGTGATGGACAACTTGAACACAGATGTCATCCGGACCAAACAAGATATGTATGAGATGGACAACTTGAACACAGATGCCGGACCAAACAAGTTATGTATGTGATGGACAACTTGAACACAGATGTCGGCCGGACCAAACAAGATATGTATGAGATGGACAACTTGAACACAGATGCCGGATGAAACAAGATATGTATGTGATGGACAACTTGAACACAGATGCCGGCCGGACCAAACAAGATATGAATGAGATGGACAACTTGAACACAGATGCCGGCCGGACCAAACAAGATATGTATGAGATGGACAACTTGAACACAGATGCCGGACCAAACAAGATATGTATGTGATGGACAACTTGAACACAGATGCCGGATGAAACAAGATATGTATGTGATGGACAACTTGAACACAGATGCCGGCCGGACCAAACAAGATATGTACGAGATGGACAACTTGAACACAGATGCCGGACCAAACAAGATATGTATGTGATGGACAACTTGAACACAGATGCCGGCCGGACCAAACAAGATATGTATGTGATGGACAACTAGAACACAGATGTCGGATGAAACAAGATATGTATGTGATGGACAACTTGAACACAGATGCCGGCCGAAACAAGATATGTATGTGATGGACAACTTGAACACAGATGCCGGCCGGACCAAACAAGATATGTATGAGATGGACAACTTGAACACAGATGCCGGATGAAACAAGATATGTATGTGATGGACAACTTGAACACAGATGCCGGCCGGACCAAACAAGATATGTATGTGATGGAAAACTTGAACACAGATGCCGGCCGGACCAAATAAGATATGTATGTGATGGATAACTTGAACACAGATGCCGGCCGGACCAAACAAGATATGTATGTGATGGACAACTTGAACACAGATGCCGGCCGGACCAAACAAGATATGTATGAGATGGACAACTTGAACACAGATGCCGGATGAAACAAGATATGTATGTGATGGACAACTTGAACACAGATGCCGGCCGGACCAAACAAGATATGAATGAGATGGACAACTTGAACACAGATGCCGGCCGGACCAAACAAGATATGTATGAGATGGACAACTTGAACACAGATGCCGGACAAACAAGATATGTATGTGATGGACAACTTGAACACAGATGCCGGATGAAACAAGATATGTATGTGATGGACAACTTGAACACAGATGCCGGCCGGACCAAACAAGATATGTATGTGACGGACAACTTGAACACATATGCCGGCCGGACCAAACAAGATATGTATGTGATGGACGACTTGAACACAGATGTCATCCGGACCAAACAAGATATGTATGAGATGGACAACTTGAACACAGATGCAGGACCAAACAAGTTATGTATGTGATGGACAACTTGAACACAGATGCCGGATGAAACAAGATATGTATGTGATGGACAACTTGAACACAGATGCCGGCCGGACCAAACAAGATATGAATGAGATGGACAACTTGAACACAGATGCCGGCCGGACCAAACAAGATATGTATGAGATGGACAACTTGAACACAGATGCCGGACCAAACAAGATATGTATGTGATGGACAACTTGAACACAGATGCCGGATGAAACAAGATATGTATGTGATGGACAACTTGAACACAGATGCCGGCCGGACCAAACAAGATATGTACGAGATGGACAACTTGAACACAGATGCCGGACCAAACAAGATATGTATGTGATGGACAACTTGAACACAGATGCCGGCCGGACCAAACAAGATATGTATGTGATGGACAACTAGAACACAGATGTCGGATGAAACAAGATATGTATGTGATGGACAACTTGAACACAGATGCCGGATGAAACAAGATATGTATGTGATGGACAACTTGAACACAGATGCCGGCCGGACCAAACAAGATATGTATGTGATGGACAACTTGAACACAGATGCCGGCCGGACCAAACAAGATATGTATGTGATGGACAACTTGAACACAGATGCCGGCCGGACCAAACAAGATATGTATGAGATGGACAACTTGAACACAGATGCCGGATGAAACAAGGTATGTATGTGATGGACAACTTGAACACAGATGCCGGCCGGACCAAACAAGATATGTATGTGATGGAAAACTTGAACACAGATGCCGGCCGGACCAAATAAGATATGTATGTGATGGATAACTTGAACACAGATGCCGGCCGGACCAAACAAGATATGTATGAGATGGACAACTAGAACACAGATGCCAGATGAAACAAAAAGATTCCAACTAAAATGACCAATATACATTTTGGAAAGGATCAGACTTTACATGCCAAGAACGCCAACAATTTCGCTCATTCACATCGCACAATATTAGTAAAGATTGGTGAATATTGGAGTTCGTAAAGTTCAGTAAAGATTGGTGAATATTGGAGTTCGTAAACATCAGTAAAGATTGGTGAATATTGGAGTTCGTAAACATCAGTAAAGATTGGTGAATATTGGAGTTCGTAAACATCAGTAATGATTGGTGAATATTGGAGTTCGTAAACATCAGTAAAGATTGGTGAATATTGGAGTCCGTAAACATCAGTAAAGATTGGTGAATATTGGAGTTCGTAAACATCAGTAAAGATTGGTGAATATTGGCGTTCGTAAACATCAGTGAATATACAAGGTCATATGCAAACTGCACAATATTTGTAAAAATAATCTTGCTCCTGAAGTCATTCTGGTAAATTCTTGCAATATCATGATTCTGATTGGCCGATTCAGCCCATGTGATCGAAGTTTTTTTATAACTTTATTTATTTTCAACGATTGCGAAGCAAGTTGTAGCAACTTATATTAATCACTCTCGTTGGCGCGGATGAAAGCGTATAATTATGTGGTTATTCGTGTGGGAGGAAACCGGAGTACCCGGAGAAAACCCACCTGTCTGATCTGGCGATCACCGTACCATTTCACATACTTCCCGGTTCGAGGATCGAACCCGGGTTGCATTGGTGAGAAGTGAACGCGCTAACCACTGTGCTAATCGGACAGCTTATTGCCGTTCATAACCCGATGAATTGCAACATTATTCTAGTCTCATTAATATTTCATAGCACACTACTTTTTTGTATGGTGTGACGAATCAAAAAGACAATTGTTTTGTAATTTGTAAAATATTAGAAATAATTATAAAAAATTGAATGTTCATTTTCTGAGTTTCATCCAGGTATGAGTGAGAAGCGAGCGCACTAACAACTGCGCTAATCGGACAGCCAAATAATTCCTAGTTCCATCTACACAGGAATTTGAACACGCAAAGTATGTCTACGTGTAAAATATTCCCTTTGAAATCTGTATAACATTTACAGAGTAATTTCACTGATTGTTTAATTTTCTTTTCAAGCTCTGCCTCCCGGGTATTTAACTGGGACTTTTGATACATCCTGTGAGTCGGTTAATTATTAATCGTACTAACTGGAGGTTAACTTATAGGTGAATACATGTGTAAATATTGCACTGACCTGTTTGATCAGCATTTTGACATGTTCCAGGTTACCATATGACGCTGCCCAATGAAGAGCTGTTCTCTGAAATGCAAATATAATATTTTCAACTTTAACACATTCAACCCCAAGTAACTGACATGGACTGGTGCATGATATTTTTAGACCAATAAATTAATAAGAAAATTATATTTGGACCAGTTCATTTATCAACATAGGTAATGTTGTCTAAAAATAGTAATATTACTGGCAGAAAGTGCAGATCCTGATGAGACAGCTATATAGAGGTATGTGGTGTTGAAAGGGTTAATTGTGTTTTATTTGTTTAACTCTCGTATAGTACAGCAGCAAGGATATCAACTAAACCACCCATATATCTAGTATTATGTAAATCGAGTATTCCACCCAACTTCCATATATCTAGTATTAAGTAAATCGAGTATCCTATCCAACTTCCATATATCTAGTATTAAGTAAATTGAGTATTCTATCTAACTTCCATATATCTAGTATTAAGTAAATAGAGTATTCAACCCAATTTCCATATATCTAGTATTAAGTAAAATCTAGTATTCCATCCAACTTCCATATATCTAGTATTAAGTAAATCGAGTATCCTATCCAACTTCCATATACCGGTATCTAGTATTAAGTAAATTGAGTATTGTATCCAACTTCCATATATCTAGTATTAAGTAAATTGAGCATTTCACCCGACTTCAATATATCTAGTATTAAGTAAATCAAGTATTCCACCCAACTTCCATATATCTAGTATTAAGTAAATCGAATATTCAACAAAACTTTCATATATCTAGTATTAAGTAAATAGAGTATTCAACCCAATTTCCATATATCTAGTATTAAGTAAAATCTAGTATTCCATCCAACTTCCATATATCTAGTATTAAGTAAATCGAGTATCCTATCCAACTTCCATATATCTAGTATTAAGTAAATTGAGTATTGTATCCAACTTCCATATATCTAGTATTAAGTAAATTGAGCATTTCACCCGACTTCAATATATCTAGTATTAAGTAAATCAAGTATTCCACCCAACTTCCATATATCTAGTATTAAGTAAATCGAATATTCAACAAAACTTTCATATATCTAGTATTAAGTAAATCGAATATTCAACAAAACTTTCATATATCTAGTATTAAGTAAATAGAGTATTCAACCATAGTATTAGGCAGAAATATCCAAATGGGAGTCTAAAAAAATAAGTCCAGCCTCAGAGCAGGACCCGAATAATGACGGAAATTGCCGCACGGACTCGATGTGAGAACGGCGAACTGACGTGATCGAAATGCGGCAGAAACTGGGAAAGCCCGGGTGGGAAAGCCTCTCCAAATAGGAATTGCGAACAATATTAGCCTATTATAGGGTCCAGTTCTTGTCATTGTTTTACAGCTGCATATATATGTTAACAAACCTAGTGAGGTCTCGGAGAAAAAGAAAAAAAACTAAAAAAATTTTTAAAAAAAAAAACTGTTATCAGCCATTTTTTAACTGGCCGTCGGTAACCGTCGCCAATATAATTGACCGTCTTATTAGATGATAGGCCGTCGAAAAGACGGCCCGACGGCTCTCTGCCTAATACTGTGTATTCAACCCAACTTCCATATATCTAGTATTAAGTAAATAGAGTATTCCATCCAACTTCCATATATCTAGTATTAAGTAAATCAAGTATTCAACCCAACTTCCATATATCTAGTATTAAGTAAATCGAGTATTCCACCCAACTTCCATATATCTAGAATTAAGTAACTCGAGCATTTCATCCAACTTCCATATATCTAGTATTAAGTAAATCAAGTATTCCACTCAACATCCATATATCTAGTATTAAGTAGATAGAGTATTCCACCCAACTTCCATATATCTAGTATTAAGTAAATCAAGTATTCCACCCAACTTCCATATATCTAGTATTAAGTAAATCGAGTATTCCACCCAACTTCCATATATCTAGTATAAAGTAAATCAAGTATTCCACCCAACTTCCATATATCTAGTATTAAGTAAATCGAGTATTCCACCCAACTTCCATATATCTAGTATTAAGTAAATCAAGTATTCCACCCAACTTCCATATATCTAGTATTAAGTAAATCGAGTATTCCACCCAACTTCCATATATCTAGTATTAAGTAAATCGAGTATTCCACCCAACTTCCATATATCTAGTATTAAGTAAATCGAGTATTCCACCCAACTTCCATATATCTAGTATTAAGTAAATCGAGTATTCCACCCAACTTCCATATATCTAGTATTAAGTAAATCGAGTATTCCACCCAACTTCCATATATCTAGTATAAAGTAAATCAAGTATTCCACCCAACTTCCATATATCTAGTATTAAGTAAATTGAGTATTCCACCCAACTTCCATATATCTAGTATTAAGTAAATTGAGTATTCCACCCAACTTCCATATATCTAGTATTAAGTAAATCGAGTATTCCACCCAACTTCCATATATCTGATATTAAGTAAATCGAGTATTCCACTACTTCGATTTACTTAATACTAGATATATGGAAGTTGGATGGAATACTCATTTTACGTAATACTAGATATACGCAAGTTGGCTGGAATACTCATTTTACGTAATACTAGATATACGCAAGTTGGCTGGAATACTCATTTTATGTAATACTAGACTATATGGAAGTTGGATGGAATACTCATTTTACGTAATACTAGATATATGCAAGTTGGCTGGAATACTCATTTTACGTAATACTAGACTATATGGAAGTTGGATGGAATACTCATTTTACGTAATACTAGACTATATGGAAGTTGGATGGAATACTCATTTTACGTAATACTAGATATACGCAAGTTGGCTGGAATACTCATTTTACGTAATACTAGACTATATGGAAGTTGGCTGGAATACTCATTTTACGTAATACTAGATATACGCAAGTTGGCTGGAATACTCATTTTACGTAATACTAGATATACGCAAGTTGGCTGGAATACTAGATTCATAGAGAGTTGAATACATATCACTAAAGACCAAAAACAAGTGATATTTGTTGAAGCGGGTGGTCACTTCGGAAAGCTTACCCAATATAGGAAATTAAAGCAAACATACGTTTCTCATTAATGCAATGCACATCTAAGACAAGAATCAAATGATTGCTTCCGAATACTCGATTGAACAGGTGTCCGAGTACTCGATTTTCAAAATTGTTACTCGTTGCCATGGTGCATCTAAACTAAAGTCACAGTTTTGTTGTTGCTAATCTAGCGGCTGGTTTCTAGAGACTAGTTACTGTGCGTGTATACTTGTTACTCGTTGCCATGGTGCATCTATACTAAAGTCACAGTTTTGTTGTTGCTAATCTAGCGGCTGGTTTCTAGAGACTAGTTACTGTTTGTGTATACTTGTTACTCGTTGCCATGGTGCATCTATACTAAAGTCACAGTTTTGGTTGTTGCTAATCTAGCGGCTGGTTTCCTCAGACTAGTTACTGTTTGTGTATACTTGTTACTCGTTGCCATGGTGCATCTATACTAAAGTCACAGATTTGTTGTTGCTAATCTAGCGGCTGGTTTCTTGAGACTAGTTACTGTGTGTGTATACTTGTTACTCGTTGCCATGGTGCATCTATACTAAAGTCACAGTTTTGTTGCTGCTAATCTAGCAGTGTGAGACTAGTTACTGTTTGTGTATACTTGTTACTCGTTGCCATGGTGCATCTAAACTAAAGTCACAGTTTTGTTACTGCTAATCTAGCAGTGTGAGACTAGTTACTGTTTGTGTATACTTGTTACTCGTTGCCATGGTGCATCTATACTAAAGTCACAGTTTTGTTGCTGCTAATCTAGCGGTGTGAGACTAGTTACTGTTTGTGTATACTTGTTACTCGTTGCCATGGTGCATCTAAACTAAAGTCACAGTTTTGTTACTGCTAATCTAGCGGCTGGTTTCTAGAGACTAGTTACTGTTTGTGTATACTTGTTACTCGTTGCCATGGTGCATCTATACTAAAGTCACAGTTTTGTTGCTGCTAAACTAGCGGCTGGTTTCTAGAGACTAGTTACTTTTGTGTATACCTGTTACTCGTTGCCATGGTGCATCTAAACTAGTCACAGTTTGGTTGCTGCTAATCTAGCGGCTGGTTTCTAGAGACTAGTTACTGTGCGTGTATACTTGTTACTCGTTGCCATGGTGCATCTAAACTAAAGTCACAGTTTTGTTGCTGCTAATCTAGCGGTGTGAGACTAGTTACTGTTTGTGTATACTTGTTACTCGTTGCCATGGTGCATCTATACTAAAGTCACAGTTTTGTTGCTGCTAATCTAGCGGCTGGTTTCTAGAGACTAGTTACTGTTTGTGTATACATGAAGGGCCATTTTTATGTCTGTTGTAACTAAATATACCTTATTTCTGTCTTGGTCATCAATCTCCCCCGGTAATAGTTGCCGTAGTAACAATGTCATACATTTTGGTGATTTGTGTCGTGTACACAGATGCAGTGCCGTTTGACCTTCATTGTCTTTCTCATGACAGTTAGCTCCCTTGGAAAGCAGCAGTTTCAACAATCTCACATTTCCCTGCAATCAAGAGAAGCTAGAAATGGTTTGTGAAACAATCTCACATTTCCCTGCAATCAAGAAGCTAGAAATGGTTTGTGGAACAATCTCACATTTCCCTGCAATCAAGAGAAGCTAGAAATGGTTTGTGGAACAAGCTCACATTTCCCTACAATCAAGAGAAGCTAGAAATGGTTTGTGGAACAATCTCACATTTCCCTGCAATCAAGAGAAGCTAGAAATGGTTTGTGGAACAAGCTCACATTTCCCTGCAATCAAGAGAAGCTAGAAATGGTTTATGAAACAATCTCACATTTCCCTGCAATCAAGAGAAGCTAGAAATGGTTTGTGAAACAATCTCACATTTCCCTGCAATCAAGAGAAGCTAGAAATGGTTTGTGAAACAATCTCACATTTCCCTGCAATCAAGAGAAGCTAGAAATGGTTTGTGGAACAATTTCACATTTCCCTGCAATCAAGAGAAGCTAGAAATGGTTTGTGGAACAAGCTCACATTTCCCTACAATCAAGAGAAGCTAGAAATGGTTTGTGGAACAATCTCACATTTCCCTGCAATCAAGAGAAGCTAGAAATGGTTTGTGGAACAAGCTCACATTTCCCTGCAATCAAGAGAAGCTAGAAATGGTTTATGAAACAATCTCACATTTCCCTGCAATCAAGAGAAGCTAGAAATGGTTTGTGAAACAATCTCACATTTCCCTGCAATCAAGAGAAGCTAGAAATGGTTTGTGAAACAATCTCACATTTCCCTGCAATCAAGAGAAGCTAGAAATGGTTTGTGAAAAAACATGTGTGTCTTTCCCGCTCACTGATGCTTCAGTGCAGTAATGAAAGCATCGAACTGAAATATATGAAGTCATTGCAATAAAATGTCAGAATTTGTAGAATTTGAGATAAATGTTCAAAGGGCTGTCAATCCGCAAGAAATCCTCCCAAACAGAACTGGTTTACAATATGGATATCTAGACATTATATGTGGGACAAACTCTAAGGTATGTTATACCATATATGGACAAACTCTAAGGTATGTTATACCATTAGTGGGACAAACTCTAACATATGGAATACCATATGTGGACAAACTCTAAGGTATGGTATACCATATGTGGACAAACTCTAAGGTATGTTATACCATTAGTGGGACAAACTCTAACGTATGGAATACCATATGTGGACAAACTCTAAGGTATGGTATACAGGGCCGTCGCTGGAGCTATTTTGATGATACGCACGGCCAAATATGCTTGTTTGTCGAGTGAGCATAGCGAGCTAGTATGCTAGGGGGTCCGGGGGCATGCCCCCTTGAGATTTTTTGAAATGAGGATGCAATTTCCTGCATTTCAATGCATTTTGTAACATACAATTGTAGGACTAAAGTTCTTACGACAATGTAATAATATACATGATCTATCGCCCTTATCAATTAAACAAGCATGTAAAATAGCACAAACTAAATTTCGAGATGCACCATATTTGCAATGGGCTCAATTGTTCCACCACTCCACACATCACGGCGCATATGTATCTCTACTACCCCTTGCGGTTTTATGGCATTTTTGGAGTTTTCATTTTCTGAGACCAATGATACGCACGTGCATACTTGCGTATGCCCAGCGACGGGCCTGGTATACCATATGTGGGACAAACTCTAAGGTATGGTATACCATATGTGGGACAAACTCTAAGGTATGGTATACCATATGTGGACAAACTCTAAGGTATGGCATACCATATGTGGACAAACTCTAAGGTATGGTATACCATATTTGGGACAAACTCTAAGGTATGGTATACCATATGTGGACAAACTCTAAGGTATGGTATACCATATTTGGGACAAACTCTAAGGTATGGTATACCATATGTGGGACAAACTCTAAGGTATGGTATACCATATGTGGACAAACTCTAAGGTATGGTATACCATATGTGGGACAAACTCTAAGGTATGGTATACCATATGTGGACAAACTCTAAGGTATGGTATACCATATGTGGACAAACTCTAAGGTATGGTATACCATATGTGGGACAAACTCTAAGGTATGGTATACCATATGTGAGACAAACTCTAAGGTATGGTATACCATATGTGGGACAACTCTAAGATATGGTATACCATATGTGGACAAACTCTAAGGTATGGTATACCATATGTGGGACAAACTCTAAGGTATGGTATACCATATTGGGACAAACTCTAAGGTATGGTATACCATATGTGGGACAAACTCTAAGGTATGGTATACCATATGTGGGACAAACTCTAAGGTATGGTATACCATATGTGGACAAACTCTAAGGTATGGTATACCATATGTGGACAAACTCTAAGGTATGGTATACCATATGTGGACAAACTCTAAGGTATGGTATACCATATGTGAGACAAACTCTAAGGTATGGTATACCATATGTGGACAAACTCTAAGGTATGGTATACCATATGTGGACAAACTCTAAGGTATGGTATAACATATGTGAGACAAACTATAAGGTATGGTATACCATATTTGGGACAAACTCTAAGGTATGGTATACCATATGTGAGACAAACTCTAAGGTATGGAATACCATATGTGGACAAACTCTAAGGTATGGTATACCATATGTGGGACAAACTCTAAGGTATGGTATACCATATGTGAGACAAACTCTAAGGTATGGAATACCATATGTGGACAAACTCTAAGGTATGGTATACCATATGTGAGACAAACTCTAAGGTATGGTATACCATATGTGGACAAACTCTAAGGTATGGTATACCATATGTGAGACAAACTCTAAGGTATGGTATACCATATGTGGGACAAACTCTAAGGTATGGTATACCATATGTGAGACAAACTCTAAGGTATGGTATACCATATGTGAGACAAACTCTAAGGTATGGTATACCATATGTGGACAAACTCTAAGGTATGGTATACCATATGTGAGACAAACTCTAAGGTATGGATACCATATGGGACAAACTCTAAGGTATGGTATACCATGCACTCTAGGTTGGTATACCATGTGACAAACTCTAAGGTATGGTATACCATATGTGGACAAACTCTAAGGTATGGTATACCATATGTGGACAAACTCTAAGGTATGGTATACCATATGTGGGACAAACTCTAAGGTATGGTATACCATATGTGAGACAAACTCTAAGGTATGGTATACCATATGTGGACAAACTCTAAGGTATGGTATACCATATGTGGGACAAACTCTAAGGTATGGTATACCATATGTGGGACAAACTCTAAGGTATGGTATACCATATGTGGGACAAACTCTAAGGTATGGTATACCATATGTGGACAAACTCTAAGGTATGGTATACCATATGTGGACAAACTCTAAGGTATGGTATACCATATGTGGGACAAACTCTAAGGTATGGTATACCATATGTGAGACAAACTCTAAGGTATGGTATACCATATGTGGACAAACTCTAAGGTATGGTATACCATATGTGAGACAAACTCTAAGGTATGGTATACCATATGTGGACAAACTCTAAGGTATGGTATACCATATGTGGACAAACTCTAAGGTATGGTATACCATATGTGGACAAACTCTAAGGTATGGTATACCATATGTGGACAAACTCTAAGGTATGGTATACCATATGTGGGACAAACTCTAAGGTATGGAATACCATATGTGGACAAACTCTAAGGTATGGTATACCATATGTGAGACAAACTCTAAGGTATGGTATACCATATGTGAGACAAACTCTAAGGTATGGAATACCATATGTGGACAAACTCTAAGGTATGGTATACCATATGTGAGACAAACTCTAAGGTATGGTATACCATATGTGGACAAACTCTAAGGTATGGTATACCATATGTGGACAAACTCTAAGGTATGGAATAACATATGTGAGACAAACTATAAGGTATGGTATACCATATTTGGGACAAACTCTAAGGTATGGTATACCATATGTGAGACAAACTCTAAGGTATGGAATAACATATGTGGGACAAACTCTAAGGTATGGCATACCATAGGTGGGACAAACTCTAAGGTATGGTATACCATATGTGAGACAAACTCTAAGGTATGGAATACCATATGTGAGACAAACTCTAAGGTATGGTATACCATATGTGAGACAAACTCTAAGGTATGGTATACCATATGTGGACAAACTCTAAGGTATGGTATACCATATGTGGGACAAACTCTAAGGTATGGTATACCATATGTGGGACAAACTCTAAGGTATGGTATACCATATGTGGGACAAACTCTAAGGTATGGTATACCATATGTGGACAAACTCTAAGGTATGGTATACCATATGTGGACAAACTCTAAGGTATGGTATACCATATGTGAGACAAACTCTAAGGTATGGTATACCATATGTGGGACAAACTCTAAGGTATGGTATACCATATGTGGGACAAACTCTAGAGACAAACTCTAAGGTATGGTAACCATTGTGGGACAACTCTAAGGTATGGTATACCATATGTGGACAAACTCTAAGGTATGGTATACCATATGTGGGACAAACTCTAAGGTATGGTATACCATATGTGGGACAAACTCTAAGGTATGGTATACCATATGTGGGACAAACTCTAAGGTATGGTATACCATATGTGGACAAACTCTAAGGTATGGTATACCATATGTGGACAAACTCTAAGGTATGGTATACCATATGTGGGACAAACTCTAAGGTATGGTATACCATATGTGGACAAACTCTAAGGTATGGTATACCATATGTGGGACAAACTCTAAGGTATGGTATACCATATGTGGACAAACTCTAAGGTATGGTATACCATATGTGGACAAACTCTAAGGTATGGTATACCATATGTGAGACAAACTCTAAGGTATGGTATACCATATGTGAGACAAACTCTAAGGTATGGTATACCATATGTGAGACAAACTCTAAGGTATGGTATACCATATGTGGGACAAACTCTAAGGTATGGTATACCATATTTGGGACAAACTCTAAGGTATGGTATACCATATGTGGGACAAACTCTAAGGTATGGTATACCATATGTGAGACAAACTCTAAGGTATGGTATACCATATGTGGACAAACTCTAAGGTATGGTATACCATATGTGAGACAAACTCTAAGGTATGGTATACCATATGTGAGACAAACTCTAAGGTATGGTATACCATATGTGAGACAAACTCTAAGGTATGGTATACCATATGTGGACAAACTCTAAGGTATGGTATACCATATGTGGACAAACTCTAAGGTATGGTATACCATATGTGGACAAACTCTAAGGTATGGTATACCATATGTGGACAAACTCTAAGGTATGGTATACCATATGTGGACAAACTCTAAGGTATGGTATACCATATGTGGGACAAACTCTAAGGTATGGTATACCATATGTGGGACAAACTCTAAGGTATGGATACCATATGTGGACAAACTCTAAGGTATGGTATACCATATGTGAGACAAACTCTAAGGTATGGTATACCATATGTGAGACAAACTCTAAGGTATGGTATACCATATGTGGACAAACTCTAAGGTATGGTATACCATATGTGGGACAAACTCTAAGGTATGGTATACCATATGTGGGACAAACTCTAAGGTATGGTATACCATATGTGGACAAACTCTAAGGTATGGTATACCATATGTGAGACAAACTCTAAGGTATGGTATACCATATGTGGACAAACTCTAAGGTATGGTATACCATATGTGAGACAAACTCTAAGGTATGGTATACCATATGTGGGACAAACTCTAAGGTATGGTATACCATATGTGGACAAACTCTAAGGTATGGTATACCATATTTGGGACAAACTCTAAGGTATGGTATACCATATGTGGGACAAACTCTAAGGTATGGTATACCATATGTGGACAAACTCTAAGGTATGGTATACCATATGTGGACAAACTCTAAGGTATGGTATACCATATGTGGGACAAACTCTAAGGTATGGTATACCATATTTGGGACAAACTCTAAGGTATGGTATACCATATGTGGGACAAACTCTAAGGTATGGTATACCATATGTGGACAAACTCTAAGGTATGGTATACCATATGTGAGACAAACTCTAAGGTATGGTATACCATATGTGAGACAAACTCTAAGGTATGGTATACCATATGTGGACAAACTCTAAGGTATGGTATACCATATGTGGACAAACTCTAAGGTATGGTATACCATATGTGAGACAAACTCTAAGGTATGGTATACCATATGTGGACAAACTCTAAGGTATGGTATACCATATGTGAGACAAACTCTAAGGTATGGTATACCATATGTGGACAAACTCTAAGGTATGGTATACCATATGTGAGACAAACTCTAAGGTATGGTATACCATATGTGAGACAAACTCTAAGGTATGGTATACCATATGTGGACAAACTCTAAGGTATGGTATACCATATGTGGACAAACTCTAAGGTATGGTATACCATATGTGGACAAACTCTAAGGTATGGTATACCATATGTGGGACAAACTCTAAGGTATGGTATACCATATGTGGACAAACTCTAAGGTATGGTATACCATATGTGGACAAACTCTAAGGTATGGTATACCATATGTGGACAAACTCTAAGGTATGGTATACCATATGTGGACAAACTCTAAGGTATGGTATACCATATGTGAGACAAACTCTAAGGTATGGTATACCATATTTGGGACAAACTCTAAGGTATGGTATACCATATGTGAGACAAACTCTAAGGTATGGTATACCATATGTGGACAAACTCTAAGGTATGGTATACCATATTTGGGACAAACTCTAAGGTATGGTATACCATATGTGGGACAAACTCTAAGGTATGGTATACCATAGGTGGGACAAACTCTAAGGTATGGTATACCATATGTGGACAAACTCTAAGGTATGGTATACCATATGTGGGACAAACTCTAAGGTATGGTATACCATATGTGGACAAACTCTAAGGTATGGTATACCATATGTGGACAAACTCTAAGGTATGGTATACCATATGTGGACAAACTCTAAGGTATGGTATACCATAGGTGGGATACACTGAATAGAAGAATTATATAAAACTGTCTTTCATTCTAATGTCTTTCATTCTAATCCTTTTTCTGTATTTTGATATGAGCAATGTATGCATTGTTTAAACTGTATAAGATTGGGAAATAAAATATGATTAAACTTTGAACTAAGGGTATGATTAATCAGGTTGGACAGTGTATTAAGTATGTTTTTTTAGTTTAAAGTCACACCGACAGTTTAGGTTACATAGCAACTCTCAAGCTATTAATTGTGGATCAGACACCTCCTGGTGCCCCTCCGAGCAATATTTAATGCATAGATGGACACCTGGGTAGAATCCCTGACCGAACACAAACCAGCTGGATAGTTTCCTCACAGCAGAACGTAACCATCCAGCACAGCAGTGAGCCTGGAGTGCAAGCGATTTAAAGCTAACGAACGTAACCATCTAGCCACGATGGCCCCTATAAAGTATATCATATGAGGTGTTCCATACTGCAGCATTTGTCAAGGTATTTATGTGCAGCCCAGTGTAGGGCTGTACGTCCACCTTTATCTCTCTGATTAGCCTGTGACCCGGCTTTCAGCAGAAGTTCAGCACAGTCTAGTCTGTCAGCCAGGACACAGAACATTAATGGAGTCCTTCCAAACTGGTCTCCTGAGTCTATGCTACCAGTTCCCGTGTTTGATGTAATACAAAGACAATGTGTGTTTACTGTAATACAAAGACAATGTGTGTTTGCTGTAATACAAAGACAGTGTGTGTTTGCTGTAATACAAAGACAATGTGTATTTGCTGTAATACAAAGACAAGGTGTGTTTGCTGTAATACAAAGACAATGTGTATTTGCTGTAATACAAAGACAATGTGTATTTGCTGTAATACAAAGACAAGGTGTGTTTGCTGTAATACAAAGACAATGTGTGTTTGCTGTAATACAAAGACAATGTGTGTTTGCTGTAATACAAAGACAATGTGTGTTTGCTGTAATACAAAGACAAGGTGTGTTTGCTGTAATACAAAGACAATGTATGTTTACTGTAATACAAAGACAATGTGTGTTTGCTGTAATACAAAGACAATGTGTGTTTACTGTAATACAAAGACAATGTGTGTTTGCTGTAATACAAAGACAATGTATGTTTACTGTAATACAAAGACAGTGTGTGTTTACTGTAATACAAAGACAATGTGTGTTTGCTGTAATACAAAGACAATGTGTGTTTGCTGTAATACAAAGACAATGTGTGTTTACTGTAATACAAAGACAATGTGTGTTTGCTGTAATACAAAGACAAGGTGTGTTTGCTGTAATACAAAGACAATGTATGTTTACTGTAATACAAAGACAATGTGTGTGTTGTTGTAATACAAAGACAATGTGTATTTGCTGTAATACAAAGACAATATGTATTTGCTGTAATACAAAGACAATGTGTATTTGCTGTAATACAAAGACAAGGTGTGTTTGCTGTAATACAAAGACAATATGTATTTGCTGTAATACAAAGACAATGTGTATTTGCTGTAATACAAAGACAGTGTGTGTTTGCTGTAATACAAAGACAATGTGTATTTGCTGTAATACAAAGACAAGGTGTGTTTGCTGTAATACAAAGACAATGTGTATTTGCTGTAATACAAAGACAATGTATGTTTACTGTAATACAAAGACAATATGTATTTGCTGTAATACAAAGACAATGTGTGTTTGCTGTAATACAAAGACAATGTGTGTTTGCTGTAATACAAAGACAATGTGTGTTTACTGTAATACAAAGATAGTGTGTTTTTACTGTAATACAAAGACAATGTGTGTTTACTGTAATACAAAGACAATGTGTATTTGCTGTAATACAAAGACAATGTGTGTTTGCTGTAATACAAAGACAATGTGTGTGTTGCTGTAATACAAAGATAATATATGTTTGTTGTAATACAAAGACAGTGAAATATATAGAGGATATATGGTTTGATACTCGGTCAGGCCACATATGTAGTGTCATTGAGCAAGTCACCTCAAACTTATTGCTTAGTACTGGTTAACCGCATAGGTTGGCTAATCCTGCCCAGAAAATCATAACTAGGTCCCTGCAAGGGGTTTGACATTAATGGAACATACAAACACAATTTGTGTGTGTTTTACGTTTATTTATCGTCGCTGCCGGTTGCCCATATGAGCGACTATCGTCGCTACCGGTTGCCCATATGAGCGACACCTCCTGAAGAGATTCCATCATTTTAGATTTTTGGAGGATAGTGCAATGATCTAGACAGAGACCCATTCCAGAGTCTCCTCTGGTTCTTTTACGTGCACAGTGTACAGCACCAACACGAGACCTCGGTTTAAAGTCCCAACGGATAGACTGTTAATTTTATTAGGGTCAGACGGGGGATGGAACCTGCGATCCCTGGATTACCAGTCCAGCGTGTTACCACTGGACTACAGATCTGTCTATAGAACAAAACAGAATACAATATCCTCATATTATATACATGTACTCAAGATTATTAATCTGATGGAAGCTTGTTCGTTCCGAGTATTATTTAAGAACTCATTAAAGCGACACTACATCGGTGAAAACACAAATGTCTGCAGAATGTAATTTGCTATTGTACGGTATAATTTATTTCCAAATATTTGCCTCAAAAACTGAGTATTTCAACAAATAAACAAACGTCGTATACGCAGTTTGTTGACATAACAAAATAATGTAAATAGGATCGACATTCATGAGTAATGCAAAGCATTTATCCCGAATAACACGTTATGCTACATATTTACTGTGATATCTCACATGTGTGCCTATGCATATTTATTTGTAGACTAATCTTAATTATCACTAAACGAAAGTATTGCGTGTTTAGTATTGACTTCAATGACAACAAACGTCAATTCAGGAGCATGGATGACCGCTCTATGAAATCCTACTTTCACGTTTGAAAGTTTGTATACCACAAAAACACTGTTAATTTGATTCAACGTTAGTGTTCGATGTATTCAGAAGAATTTGTAGCAATGCATTTATATGTGAACATTTTTATTTGCTTTTTGCGATGTAATGTCGCTTTAAATATTTCTTCTATTGCATGCTGGGTAAAATAAAGGCTATAAATAGTTCAAATAATCATTTCACTAATCGGTTTGAAGTGCTGAACTCTTAGCATGCTGGGTAAAATAAAGGCTATAAATAGTTCAAATAATCATTTCACAAATGGGTTTTTCTTATTTGTAACTGAACACTGAATTTCATTAGATTTGTTTAAACATAAACTTTATTTATTTTACAACGATTGGGAAGCAAGTTTTAACAACTTATATTAATCACTCTCGTTGGCACGGATGAAAACGAATATGTGCCACATATTGTGGTCATTTGTGTGGGAGAAAACCGGAGTACGCGGAGAAAACCCACCTGTCCGATCTGGCGACCACCATATAATCTCACATACTTCCCGGTTCGAGGATCGAACCCAGGTTGCGTTGGTGAGAAGCCAGCGCTCTAACCACTGCGCTAATCATTAGAATTGTGTCATTACGATGCAGTTTCGCTTTCAGTATCGTTGTCTAGATGTAATTTATGAAATGCATGGAGATCATTCTAGAGGGCGATGTGGGCGAAATAGTCGCCCTGAAAAAAAAATTATTTTTTAATTC
>CM026392.1:59459862-59500646 GCA_014843695.1 Archivesica marissinica
CAAGATATGTATGTGATGGACAACTTGAACACAGATGCCGGATGAAACAAGATATATGTATGTGATGGACAACTTGAACACAGATGCCGTATGAAACAAAATATGTATGTGATGGACAACTTGAACACAGATGCAAGACCAAACAAGATATGTATGTGATGGACAACTTGAACACAGATGTCGGATGAAACAAGAATATGTATGTGATGGACAACTTGAACACAGATGCCAGATGAAACAAGATATGTATGTGATGGACAACTTGAACACAGATGCCGGATGAAACAAGAATATGTATGTGATGGACAACTAGAACACAGATGCCAGATGAAACAAGATATGTATGTGATGGACAACTTGAACACAGATGTCGGCCGGACCAAACAAGATATGTATGAGATGGACAACTTGAACACAGATGCCGGATGAAACAAGATATGTATGTGATGGACAACTTGAACACAGATGCCGGCCGGACCAAACAAGATATGAGATGAAACAAGATATGTATGTGATGGACAACTTGAACACAGATGCCGGCCGGACCAAACAAGATATGTATGTGATGGACAACTTGAACACAGATGTGCCGGACCAAACAAGATATGTATGTGATGGACAACTTGAACACAGATGCCGGATGAAACAAGATATGTATGTGATGGACAACTTGAACACAGATGCCGGCCGGACCAAACAAGATATGTATGAGATGGACAACTTGAACACAGATGCCGGACAAAACAAGATATGTATGTGATGGACAACTTGAACACAGATGCCGGCCGGACCAAACAAGATATGTATGTGATGGACAACTAGAACACAGATGTCGGATGAAACAAGATATGTATGTGATGGACAACTTGAACACAGATGCCGGATGAAACAAGATATGTATGTGATGGACAACTTGAACACAGATGCCGGCCGGACCAAACAAGATATGTATGTGATGGACAACTTGAACACAGATGCCGGATGAAACAAGATATGTATGTGATGGACAACTTGAACACAGATGCCGGATCAAACAAGATATGTATGTGATGGACAACTTGAACACAGATGCCGGATCAAACAAGATATGTATGTGATGGACAACTTGAACACAGATGCCGGACCAAACAAGATATGTATGAGATGGACAACTTGAACACAGATGCCGGACCAAACAAGATATGTATGTGATGGACAACTTGAACACAGATGCCGGCCGGACCAAACAAGATATGTATGTGATGGACAACTTGAACACAGATGCAGGACCAAACAAGATATGTATGTGATGGACAACTTGAACACAGATGCCGGCCGGACCAAACAAGATATGTATGAGATGGACAACTTGAACACAGATGCCGGACCAAACAAGATATGTATGTGATGGACAACTTGAACACAGATGCCGGACCAAACAAGATATGTATGTGATGGACAACTTGAACACAGATGCCGAAAACAAAAAAAAACAACACAAGCCGGACCAAACAAGATATGTATGTGATGGACAACTAGAACACAGATGCCGGCCGGACCAAACAAGATATGTATGTGATGGACAACTTGAACACAGATGCCGGCCGGACCAAACAAGATATGTATGTGATGGACAACTAGAACACAGATGCCGGATGAAACAAAAGGATTCCAACTAAAATGACCAATATACATTTTGGAAAGGATCAGACTTTACATGCCAAGAACGCCAGCAATTTCGCTCATTCACATCGCACAATATTAGTAAAGATTGGTGAATATTGGAGTTCGTAAACATCAGTAATGATTGGTGAATATTGGAGTTCGTAAACATCAGTAAAGATTGGTGAATATTGGAGTTCGTAAACATCAGTAAAGATTGGTGAATATTGGAGTTTGTAAACATCAGTAAAGATTGGTGAATATTGGAGTTCGTAAACATCAGTAAAGATTGGTGAATATTGGAGTTTGTAAACATCAGTAAAGATTGGTGAATATTGGAGTTTGTAAACATCAGTAATGATTGGTGAATATTGGAGTTCGTAAACATCAGTAAAGATTGGTGAATATTGGAGTTTGTAATCATCAGTAAAGATTGGTGAATATTGGAGTTCGTAAACATCAGTAAAGATTGGTGAATATTGGAGTTTGTAATCATCAGTAAAGATTGGTGAATATTGGAGTTCGTAAACATCAGTAAAGATTGGTGAATATTGGAGTTTGTAAACATCAGTAAAGATTGGTGAATATTGGAGTTTGTAAACATCAGTAAAGATTGGTGAATATTGGAGTTCGTAAACATCAGTAAAGATTGGTGAATATTGGAGTTTGTAAACATCAGTAAAGATTGGTGAATATTGGAGTTTGTAAACATCAGTAAAGTTTGGTGAATATTGGAGTTTGTAAACATCAGTAAAGATTGGTGAATATTGGAGTTTGTAAACATCAGTAAAGATTGGTGAATATTGGAGTTCGTAAACATCAGTAAAGATTGGTGAATATTGGAGTTCGTAAACATCAGTAAAGATTGGTGAATATTGGAGTTCATAAACATTAGTAAAGATTGGTGAATATTGGAGTTCGTAAACATTAGTAAAGATTGGTGAATATTGGAATTCGTAAACATCAGTAAAGATTGGTGAATATTGGAGTTCGTAAACATCAGTAAAGATTGGTGAATATTGGAGTTCGTAAACATCAGTAAAGATTGGTGAATATTGGAGTTCGTAAACATCAGTGAATATACAAGGTCATATGCAAACTGCACAATATTTGTGAAAATAATCTTGCTCCTAAAGTCATTCTGGTAAATTCTTGCAAGATCATGATTCTGATTGGCCGATTCAGCCCATGTGATCGAAGTATTTTTTATAACTTTATTTATTTTCAACGATTGCGAAGCAAGTTGTAGCAACTTATATTAATCACTCTCGTTGGCGCGGATGAAAGCGTATAATTATGTGGTCATTCGTGTGGGAGGAAACCGGAGTACCCGGAGAAAACACACCTGTCCGATCTGGCGATCACCGTACCATCTCACATACTTCCCTGTCCGAGGATCGAACCCGGGTTGCCTTGGTGAGAAGCGAACGCACTATCCACTGCGCTAATTGGACAGCTTATCGCCGTTCATAACCCGATGAATTGCAACATTATTCTAGTCTCATTAATATTTCATAGCACACTACTTTTTTGTATGGTGTGACAAATCAAAAATACAATTGTTTTGTAATTTGTAAAATATTAGAAATAATTATAAAAAATTGAATGTTCATTTTCTGAGTTTCATCCAGGTATGAAATGTCAATTTTTTTAAATAACTGACATTTCATACCACGGTGAAACGCAGAAAAAAAACATTCTGTTGTTAAGCATACCAACTACTGAGGAGAGTCAACACATACCAGTATAAGTTTAACACAGTTCACAGCTTCCGGGTCTCTGCTACTGGCTGCCCAGTGAAGTGGTGTCTTACCCTCTATGTCTGGAATACCTATGTTGGAGTCCTAGAAAATAAAACTAATTCCCTTTATATAGATCTACACAGGAGTTTGAAAACGCATTGTTTTTTTTTTAAAGATTATTTATTTTACAACGATTGCAAGTTTTAACAACTTATATTAATCACTCTCGTTGGCGCGGATGAAAGCATATACAATTATGTGGTCATTCATGTGGGAGGAAACCGGAGTACCTGGAAGAAAACCCACCTGTCCGATCTGGCAACCACCGTACCATCTCACATACTTCCCGGTCTGAGGATCGAACCCAGGTCGCATTGGTGAGAAGCGAACGCACTAACAACTGCGCTAATCGGACAGCCAAATAATTCCTAATTCCATCTACACAGGAATTTGAACACGCAAAGTACTTTTATAGGTGAGTGAATATATAATGTCATATCGTATCAATACATTACCTAGTAGAAGCTATGTTAAATAGCCATGACCCCGGTGCTTTGAAATCTGTATAACATTTACAGAGTAATTTCACTGATTGTTTAATTTTCTTTTCAAGCTCTGCCTCCCGGGTATTTAACTGGGACTTTTGATACATCCTGTGAGTCTGTTAATTATTAATCGTACTAACTGGAGGTTAACTTATAGGTGAATACATGTGTAAATATTGCACTGACCTGTTTGATCAGCATTTTGACATGTTCCAGGTTACCATATGACGCTGCCCAATGAAGAGCTGTTCTCTGAAATGCAAATATAATATTTTCAACTTTAAAACATTCAACCCCAAGTAACTGACATGGACTGGTGCATGATATTTTTAGACAAATAAATTAATATTATATTTGGACCAGTTCATTTATCAACATGGGTAATGTTGTCTAAAATAGTAATATTACTGGCAGAACGTGCAGATCCTGATGAGACGGCTATATAGAGGTATGTGGTGTTGAAAGGGTTAATTGTGTTTTATTTGTTTAACTCTCGTATAGTACAGCAGCAAGGATATCAACTAAACCACCCATATATCTAGTATTATGTAAATCGAGTATTCCACCCAATGTCCATATATCTAGTATTAAGTAAATTGAGTATTCCATCCAATTTCCATATATCTAGTATTAAGTGAATTGAGTATTCCACCCAACTTCCATATATCTAGTATTAAGTAAATCGAGTATTCCACCCAATTTTCATATATCTAGTATTAAGTGAATCGAGTATTCCATCCAACTTCCATATATCTAGTATTAATGTTATATTTATGTTATATTTCGGGTTTTACGCTTGCATCAGCACCATTTTGGGCTATATCACCGGCGGGCAGTTTACCTAACAACACCTTTCCTGGGCAGGCTTCAGCGGTTAACCAGTACTTGGTTGAACCAACCTCCGTAAGAAACTGCCAACTTTTTCATATAAATGAGACACGGTCAAGTACCTACTGTCCAACCCAATTAAGTAAATCGAGTATTCCACCCAACTTCCATATATCTAGTATTAAGTAAATAGAGTATTCCGCCCAATTTTCATATATCTAGTATTAAGTAATTAGAGTATTCCACCCAACTTCCATATATCTAGTATTAAGTAAATCGAGTATTCCACCGAACTTTCATATATCTAGTATTAAGTACATGTAAATCGAGTATTCCACTCAACTTCGATTTACTTAATACTAGATATATGGAAGATGGGTGGAATACTCGATGTACTTAATACTAGATTATATGGAAGTTGGCTGGAATACTCATTTTACGTAATACTAGATATACGCAAGTTGGATGGAATACTCATTTTACGTAATACTAGATATACGCAAGTTGGCTGGAATACTCATTTTACGTAATACTAGATATACGAAAGTTGGCTGGAATACTCATTGTTCGTAATACTAGATATACGCAAGTTGGATGGAATACTCATTTTACGTAATACTAGATATACGCAAGTTGGATGGAATACTCATTTTACGTAATACTAGACTATATGGAAGTTGGCTGTAATACTCATTTTACGTAATATTAGATATACGCATGTTGGCTGGAATACTCATTTTACGTATTACTAGATATACGCAAGTTGGATGGAATACTCATTTTACGTAATACTAAATATACGCAAGTTGGATGGAATACTCATTTTACGTAATACTAAATATACGCAAGTTGGATGGAATACTCATTTTACGTAATACTAGATATACGCAAGTTGGCTGAAATACTCATTTTACGTAATACTAGATATACGCAAGTTGGCTGGAATACACATTTTACGTAATACTAGACTATATGGAAGTTGGATGGAATACTCATTTTACGTAATACTAGATATACGCAAGTTGGCTGGAATACTCATTTTACGTAATACTAGATATACGCAAGTTGGCTGGAATACTCATTTTACGTAATACTAGACTATATGGAAGTTGGCTGAAATACTCATTTTACGTTATACTAGATATACGCAAGTTGGCTGGAATACTCATTTTACGTAATACTAGATATACGCAAGTTGGCTGGAATACTAGATTCATAGAGAGTTGAATACATATCACTAAAGACCAAAAACAAGTGATATTTGTTGAAGCGAGTGGTCACTTCGGCAAGCTTACCCAATATAGGAAATTAAAGCAAACATACGTTTCTCATTATAGACTAGACCAACTTTTCAAAATTGTGCATGCTAGGGGCAAATTGTAGTACAAGCAATTGGATGTTATAGATAACATAATTTGGGTATGCTAAATGCGATCCAGGTGTTTACCAAGCTGAAATATGTGTCCTTGACCTTGAAAACGTCAATTCAAAATGGCGACCATTAAAATGCTTAATAACCACAAAAATAATGACTGTAACCTAATATTTATCTGTATTTGGGTGCATAATTACTTGCAATACATCTAATTTACTGTAATCAATACTATACAGCATATAGACATAAACATGTTGCCCCTCCTATGCTTTAAGGTCAAGGTGAACACTGATATTAGCGATACAAATGGTCAATATATAGTTAAATCTGTATGTACCGTTCTCGGTAGAACATACATGCCGAAAGTTCACATTTCTTGCTATCCTTTACTAGTAGGTTACTCTAATGTATTATTCAACACATTTAAATGTATGGCAACTATGTGTACCTTGCATGTGCTGTTATATGCAATCTCTATTTATGCGTTGTCGGCCATTACAAAATGTTCATACATGGATCTTCACTCTGTTTACAAACACACATCGAAGTACAGTTCATGTTTGCTTTCCGGCATTTACAACGAAAGGTTCTGCACTGCTGCTTACATGAACAATATATCATCTCTGTGCAACCGGCTGAAATGGGACTTAATGACATCAGAAAGGGCTGAAGACCATGTTCCGTCTGTTTCCATCCCATAATCACGGGATCCGGTAGAACTGGCACACTACACTGAGCATGTCGCCATATCATGCTTTGCTAATGTCCCTCATTAGATGGAAGCGCAGCGCATCTTGTGTTGGACACATTGCTTCTGGTTTTCCATTTTTGGAGAACTGTAAAACACATGCTTCATTAACGCAATCAGTTCGTTGTATGTTGTACAGCCTGCACATAAATGCCTCTGCGGCCACCATAGTGTGTTCATTGAGTTCCCCCAATCCTAAGTCATTTAGCATTGCACCATGCTGCATAAATACGTTCCATGTTGACTGTTTGGTATGGTTGGAGATGTATGATGTCGTATCACATCCAGTCAAAGCGTGAAATGGCAGCAATGCTGTTACAATGTCTTCGGACAACTTGTCACATACATCTTTTATTGTAATGTATCTTCTTTTCTAAGCTGTACCTGTCATGAGCCATAGGTGTTGACACTGAATCTGCTGGAAGTGTGAAGCTAGGAGAAGAAGAACGCCCGTGTCTCTTGAGGAAATCACTATGGTTGTATATGGAGTTTGCACAGCATGCAAGATTAATCTCGTATCAGCCTCTTCATGGGATGACTTCAGCGTAGTTACTGTTGTTCCTAATGACTACTTTGCTTCCATTTCATCAGAGAACCCTCCAGAAGCAACACTATCCTTGCCATGTGGCGCCTATGATATCAGCTCTTCTGACAAAAACCTTGCAAGTCTGCTTTATTTCAGGTAGAGCCATAACATTCCCATTCTTAGGAAGAGGGACAACCCGGACTTCAATAAGACGTCTGATGGGTTTAGCAGTCTTGGAACGTCGAGTGCTTGTACTGGCTTTGATGGAGAATTCCCTATATGTGTCAAACACTATATCAATACGCGGATATCTGGCCCCCCATTTGTATGACACACTTTACAAATGTGTCCGCAAGATCTCCAAATGTATTGGCATCGACTGGTTTCCCTGATGATTAGACAAGCTGCTGGACCTTGTAAATCAATAGTTTCAGGACACATGTCCCCCAAGATACACCTGTTTCCAGTACGAAGAGAACCATTCATTTCAGCTAAGGATACAGGTACTGGCATCAATTCATGCATCATGATGGAACGTAGGTCAACTTGTCGGCCTGCTTCATATGCTGTTTTCATTCGGTGAAGAACACTCCTGTCTACCTTCAATATCGTCTGTTTGTCTTTATCTTTGCCAGGTTTCCTGAAGGAATATAGGTTCGCAAATGTTGCAGCATTCTGTTTTCGTAGCGAAGTATGGATCCCAACTTCTGGAATTAAATTCCCTTATTGACAGCTAATCGCTCTTCTACAAATTTAGTGACTTCTTTCTGTCCATATTCTTTTTTATTCCAATATGTGAACTTTGAATTTCAGCGGTTGCCAAATCTTTAGTGGCTATGTTCTTCAATGATTCTTTGTTCGAGTCAGGAGAATCTCTGGAATGTCGTAAACACAGAATTTTCATCATCTCTGTCACGGTTTTGTCTTGATGTTCCACTCTCGGGAAGATGTATGTTACCTGAGAATAGGTTATACATTGCATATGTGTCTGGTGCAATTTGGGACCTCAAGTTGTAAGATAGTGTCCATCTGGAAAGAGCTGTTGTTGATTGTGTAATGCCTACTATTCCACCACCTTGTTTGCCTGTGCCTTTTAACCATTCCTGAGCTTGGTCTGGATCAACCTGATTGACATGTGTAGGGGAACGTTTTACAACAAAGTTGCCCATCATGAATTCACTTTTGATTCAGGGAGCTGGTGCATTTCTGCTAGGTAAACATCTAGCATAATTCAGGTGATCGTAGCTCATGAAGTATGGCAACATCATACTGAATGATGTTAGATATAAGTCCCATAAACCATCACGTATTGCTCGTGTACACATCAGAAGGATTGACACTAACTCCATGTATGTCCACCAGAAGGCAAAGTTGACTTTACTGGATTCTGTTTGGATGTAGTCTCTCATTACTCTCTGAAATGGATTGGTTGTTAGAATTCCAATCAACTGAATGGTGTGCTGTTCATCTTTCTCTAATTGTATTATCGGTTCATGACATTGTTGATCGACATTTTCTATATAGGAGAGCATATCGGGTATTAAAAGACGCCACAATGCTTGTACCGTCAGCCTATGTGCTCGCATGCCCTTGTTGTACGCTAGCAATCCACTCTCTACGTACACGTCAGACTCTGCTAAACCAGAGGCATCCATATGGTCACCTATGACTTTCAGAAAATTCATGGATATGTGAAGTCCTCCAAGACGTGGGATAAGTTTATGCTGGTATTCGGGAACTGTCCACTTCAATTCCATGAGCCTACAGTAAGGTGCCTGATCAACTGTAATGACAGTGTACTTTTGTCCAAAATGTGATGATATAGACATACCTACATCTTTTCACAATCATGTTCAAGGTATCAAGTTCATGGGCTGGGGCTAGAATGATCGGTAAATATCCAACTGTTATCTGCTCCGGGTCATGTGGCGAAATTGACTGATTGAACATTTTCCACCCAGCTGTATGCGTTTGCACCTGATGGTGAAAATAGAAAGCTAGATCGGTTGCTTTTGCTTTCTTGACACACTCCTCATCTTGTTGATGTATCAAACCACGAATGGTGAACAGGTGTCGTCAAAACAAGGCTCGCTCAAAGATGTGTTTATTCGCACTGGACGTAGTTCCTGTAGGATATTAGGAACATTCAGTACATGAACTGATGATGTATCTAGGGTTTGAAGTGTTATATCATTCGACTCTGCGCGTTGCCAGGATGCCAACTGAGTGGCATGAAATGTGTTTTTACCATCCAACGTCTCATCAAGAATTTCTATATTGTCAGCTGTGTAGTGAATGAACTGGTTTCTTGTAAGGTTAGTAGGGATCACAACACCAGTATCATGATCAAGGGACTTGAGTGTGCTTTCAGCAAGTGTCGTATCAACCTGTAAAACCTGATTGTAGCTCAGGCAGTGACCTGCATTATGAAATAATTGCACCAGATGTTTCGAGCGAGTTGCCTGATGTAATATACTTCCCAGGCCGATGTGTTTTGGAGTCCATTTCTTACCCCCACTCACACCATTCACTAGATTTTGAGCTACACTCAGTACTTTACTGCGATTAACTTCAACATTATTGCAATCGTCATCATTTGACCTTCAATTACGCTGTTGGCCTTGACCTTTGAGGTTGAAATTACAAACTTAAAAGATCATACAATATATGTGGTAACTAAATTATTGAACAACTACATATCTGTATCAATGTGAACAAGGTATAGTAAGTACAGGACTGTTATTGTTTTTTTGCTATTAACATATCTGTAAAAAATGGTCTCCATTTTGAATTGACCTTTTGAAGGTCAAGGACACATATTTCGGCTTGGTAAACACCTGCATCGAATTCGGCATACCCAAATTATAATAAAACCGCTCGTATACCAATTGTACTACGATTTGCCCCTATATAGTACTTCTGTACCTCTGGAGGTGCTAACCCAACAGGCGGTTAGTATTTCTGGAGGTGCTAACCCAACAGGCAGTTAGTACTTCTGGAGGCGCTGCCCCAACAGGCGGTTAGTACTTCTGGAGGCGCTGCCCCAACAGGCAGTTAGTACTTCTGGAGGCGCTGCCCCAACAGGCAGTTAGTACTTCTGGAGGCGCTGCCCCAACAGAGTGTTAGTACTTCTGGATGCGCCGCCCCAACAGGCGGTTAGTACTTCTGGTTGCGCTGCCCCAACAGGCGGTTAGTACTTCTGGAGGCGCTGCCCCAACGGGCAGTTAGTACTTCTGGAGGCGCTGCCCCAACAGGCAGTTAGTACTTCTGGAGGCGCTGCCCCAACAGGCAGTTAGTACTTCTGGAGGCGCTGCCCCAACAGGCGGCTAGTACTTCTGGAAGCGCTGCCCCAACAGGCAGTTAGTACTTCTGGAGGCGCTGCCCCAACAGGCAGTTAGTACTTCTGGACGTCCCAACAGGCAGTTAGTACTTCTGGACGTGCTGCCCCAACAGACAGTTAGTACTTCTGGACGTCCCAACAGGCAGTTAGTACTTCTGGACGTGCTACCCCAACAGGCGGTTAGTACTTCTGGATGCGCTGCCCCAACAGGGTGTTAGTACTTCTGGATGCGCCGCCCCAACATGCGGTTAGTACTTCTGGTTGCGCTGCCCCAACAGGTGGTTAGTACTTCTGGATGCGCCGCCCAACAGGCGGTTAGTACTTCTGGTTGCGCTGCCCCAACAGGTGGTTAGTACTTCAGGAGGTGCCGCCCCAACAGGCGGTTAGTACTTCTAGATGTGCTGCCCCAACAGGCAGTTAGTACCTCTGGATGCGCTGCGCTAACAGGCGGTTGGTACTTCTGGACGCGCCACCCCAACAGTCAGTTAGTACTTCTGGATGCACCACCCCAACAGGCAGTTAGTACTTCTGGACGCGCTGCCCCAACAGGCAGTTAGTACTTCTGGAGGAGCTGTCCCAACAGGTGGTTAGTACTTCTGGATGCACCACCCCAACAGGCGGTTAGTACTTCTGGAGGTGCTGTCCCAACAGGCGGTTAGTATTTCTGGACGAGCTGCCCCAACAGGCGGTTAGTACTTCTGGAGGCGCTGCCCCAACAGGCGGTTAGTACTTCTGGACACGCCACCCCAACAAGGGCGGTGACGATAGATACACACATAAACATCAATTGCTAGAAGTCGTGATAGCACGTTCTCGAGAGTTATTAATATATGTTAATTAAGTTTATACAAATTTATTTTAGCCCGATTACGAAACAAGTATTTTACGTTAGATTAATCACTCTCGATACCTCATTTCTGATGGAATCCATCGCCATTAGGGAGAGAGAGGGGGCTATATTAGGAATAACTTACGTGAGCAGGGTCATCGCCATTTTATAAACCTGTTCGAACCCCGCCAGAACCGCAGCGGTGATGTCCAAGGCCCTTAATTCCACATTGCCTCATCTCTCTCCCTCATGGCGATGGAATCCATCAGGAATAAGGTCCCGAGAGTGATTAAACTAACGTCGTAAGAACAAGTTTCACATTCATGCTAGAATAAATTGTACAGCCAACCTGCATTAAGCAGCCAGTTTTCAGATTCCCAATAAGTTGTTTTATTATACATTTAACCTCTATTAAGCAGCCACCTGTGCTAAGCAGCCACTTACTGTGATTCCTTGGCTGGCTGCTTATAACAGGTTTGACTGTAGACAAATAGTTTGGCATTAAAATAGAACTAATGCTAGTCGAGATGTATAGTAAACTTGCTTAGTTCCTTGTACAAATTGCGCATATAAATGGAACTACAATGCATTGTGTACGACTTTCCTTAAGCAGTCAAGGGTTTTCAACCGACAGAAATCCATTGTTTATTATCGCCTTTCCCTAAGCAGTCAAGGGTTTTATACGGACAGAAATCCATTGGTTTATTATCGCCTTTCCTTAAGCAGTCAAGGGTTTTCTACCGACAGAAATCCATGTGTTTATTATCACCTTTCCTTAAGCTGTCAAGGGTTTTATACTGACAGAAATCCATTGGTTTATTATCGCCTTTCCTTAAGCTGTCAAGGGTTTTATACCGACAGAAATCCATTGGTTTATTATCGCCTTTCCTTAAGCAGTCAAGGGTTTTATACGGACAGAAATCCATTGGTTTATTATCGCCTTTCCTTAAGCTGTCAAGGGTTTTATACCGACAGAAATCCATTGGTTTATTATCGCCTTTCCTTAAGCTGTCAAGGGTTTTATACCGACAGAAATCCATTGGTTTATTATCGCCTTTCCTTAAGCTGTCAAGGGTTTTATACGGACAGAAATCCATTGGTTTATTATCGCCTTTCCTTAAGCAGTCAAGGGTTTTCTACCGACAGAAATCCATTGGTTTATTATCGCAAGATTTTAGTTTGAGCTTCATTTTACAAAAATCGCTATTCGTTGCCACCTCTACTTTATTTATTTGACGATTGCGAAGCAAGCTTTAACAACTTATATTAATCACTCTCGTTGGCGCGGATGAAAGCGTAAATGTGGCCATTCCTGTGGGAGGAAACCAGAGAAAACCCGCTTGTCCGATCTGGCGACCACCGTACCATCTCACATCTCGCTAATCGGACAGCAATATTTATTATAATTAATCGTCCAAAAATGTATAGGATCCGCTCTAGACCATTGTCTTACATGATGATTTTAAAATGCTATATTATGGTGAGGTGAAAACAGGTTACTGCTGTGCCAAAAAAACCTTTGAAGTCCTCCAATGTGCATACTGTAGCTAGGTGCTCTGGCAGCTGGTTCCACAAGCATACAGCCATTAAGATGTATCTGGCTTATTCTTTGTTACAGGGAGTTAGGTTTATTTACGTTTCAAGCACCATATGGGTTACCTCCTTTATTATCCATAACTAGCAGGGCTCATTCTAAGGACCACGACATCACCCTCAAAAATTTTGTTTTACAATTTTCATACAGAATTGTGCCCTGTAAGATACACTGGCCCATTAAATAAAGCACTCCTTTTGAAATGTTGTATTTAATGGTCATACTGTGCATTTTAACAATATTATGTTGAAATTGATTAAATAACACAATTTAAGGACGCGCGCTTACTCACTTCTACTACAGATTCTGACCTAGAATGAGCCCTAATTAGTAGGGACCGGAGAGCCATCCTCTAGTAGCTTTACAATGTTAAAGTCATCCTCTAGCAGCTTTACAATGTTAAAGTCATCCTCTAGCAGCTTTACAATGTTAAAGTCATCCTCTAGCAGCTTTACAATGTTAAAGCCATCCTCTAGCAGCTTCACAATGTTAACGTCATCCTGTAGCACCTTTACAATGTTAAAGTCATCCTCTAGCAGCTTTACAATGTTAAAGTCATCCTGTAGCACCTTTACAATGTTAAAGTCATCCTGTAGCACCTTTACAATGTTAAAGCCATCCTCTAGCAGCTTTACAATGTTAAAGTCATCCTCTAGCAGCTTCACAATGTTAGTCATCCTGTAGCACCTTTACAATGTTAAAGTCATCCTCTAGCAGCTTTACAATGTTAAAGTCATCCTGTAGCACCTTTACAATGTTAAAGTCATCCTGTAGCACATTTACAATGTTAAAGCCATCCTCTAGCAGCTTTACAATGTTAAAGTCATCCTCTAGCAGCTTCACAATGTTAAAGTCATCCTGTAGCACCTTTACAATGTTAAAGTCATCCTGTAGCACATTTACAATGTTAAAGCCATCCTCTAGCAGCTTTACAATGTTAAAGTCATCCTCTAGCAGCTGTACAGTGTTAAAGTCATCCTCTAGTAGCTTTACAATGTTAAAGTCATCCTCTAGCAGCTTTACAATGTTAAAGACATCCTCTAGTAGCTTTACAATGTTAAAGTCATCCTCTAGCAGCTTTACAATGTTAAAGTCATCCTCTAGCAGCTTTACAATGTTAAAGTCATCCTCTAGCAGCTTTACAATGTTAAAGTCATCCTCTAGCAGTTTTACAATGTTAAAGTCATCCTCTAAGCAGCTTTACAATGTTAAAGTCATTCTGTAGCAGCTTTACAATGTTAAAGTCATCCTCTAGCAGTTGCACAATGTTAAAGTCATCCTCTAGCAGCTTTACAATGTTAAAGTCATCCTCTAGCACCTTTATAATGTTAACGTCATCCTCTAAGCAGCTTTACAATGTTAAAGTCATTATGTAAGCAGCTTTACAATGTTAAAGTCATTCTGTAAGCAGCTTTACAATGTTAAAGTCATTCTGTAAGCAGCTTTACAATGTTAAAGTCATCCTCTAAGCAGCTTTACAATGTTAAAGTCATCCTCTAGCAGCTTTACAATGTTAAAGTCATCCTCTAGTAGCTTTACAATGTTAAAGTCAACTTCTAGCAGCTTTACAATGCTAAAGTCATCCTCTAAGCAGCTTTACAATGCTAAAGTCATTATGTAGCAGCTTTACAATGTTAAAGTCATCCTCTAGCAGCTTTACAATGTTAAAGTCATCCTCTAAGCAGCTTTACAATGTTAAAGTCATCCTCTAAGCAGCTTTACAATGTTAAAGTCATCCTCTAAGCAGCTTTACAATGTTAAAGTCATCCTCTAGCAGCTTTACAATGTTAAAGTCATCCTCTAAGCAGCTTTACAATGTTAAAGTCATCATCTAAGCAGCTTTACAATGTTAAAGTCATCCTCTAAGCAGCTTTACAATGTTAAAGTCATCCTCTAAGCACCTTTACAATGTTAAAGTCATCCTCTAAGCAGCTTTACAATGTTAAAGTCATTCTGTAAGCAGCTTTACAATGTTAAAGTCATCCTCTAAGCAGCTTTACAATGTTAAAGTCATCCTCTAAGCAGCTTTACAATGTTAAAGTCATTCTGTAGCAGCTTTACAATGTTAAAGTCATTCTGTAGCAGCTTTACAATGTTAAAGTCATTCTGTAGCAGCTTTACAATGTTAAAGTCATTCTGTAGCAGCTTTACAATGTTAAAGTCATCCTCTAGCAGCTTTACAATGTTAAAGTCATCGTCTAAGCAGCTTTACAATGTTAAAGTCATCCTCTAAGCAGCTTTACAATGTTAAAGTCATCCTCTAGCAGCTTTAAAATGTTAAAGTCATTCTGTAGCAGCTTTACAATGTTAAAGTCATCTTCTAGCAGCTGTACAGTGTTAAAGTCATGCTCTAGCACCTTTACAATGTTAAAGTCATCATATAGCAGCTTTACTATGTTAAAGTCATCCTCTAGCAGCTTTACAATGTTAAAGTCATCTTCTAGCAGCTGTACAGTGTTAAAGTCATGCTCTAGCACCTTTACAATGTTAAAGTCATTCTGTAAGCAGCTTTACAATGTTAAAGTCATCCTCTAGCAGCTTTACAATGTTAAAGTCATCCTCTAGCAGCTTTACAATGCTAAAGTCATTATGTAGCAGCTTTACAATGTTAAAGTCATCCTCTAGCAGCTTTACAATGTTAAAGTCATCCTCTAAGCAGCTTTACAATGTTAAAGTCATCCTCTAAGCAGCTTTACAATGTTAAAGTCATCCTCTAAGCAGCTTTACAATGTTAAAGTCATCCTCTAGCAGCTTTACAATGTTAAAGTCATCCTCTAAGCAGCTTTACAATGTTAAAGTCATCATCTAAGCAGCTTTACAATGTTAAAGTCATCCTCTAAGCAGCTTTACAATGTTAAAGTCATCCTCTAAGCACCTTTACAATGTTAAAGTCATCCTCTAAGCAGCTTTACAATGTTAAAGTCATTCTGTAAGCAGCTTTACAATGTTAAAGTCATCCTCTAAGCAGCTTTACAATGTTAAAGTCATCCTCTAAGCAGCTTTACAATGTTAAAGTCATTCTGTAGCAGCTTTACAATGTTAAAGTCATTCTGTAGCAGCTTTACAATGTTAAAGTCATTCTGTAGCAGCTTTACAATGTTAAAGTCATTCTGTAGCAGCTTTACAATGTTAAAGTCATCCTCTAGCAGCTTTACAATGTTAAAGTCATCGTCTAAGCAGCTTTACAATGTTAAAGTCATCCTCTAAGCAGCTTTACAATGTTAAAGTCATCCTCTAGCAGCTTTAAAATGTTAAAGTCATTCTGTAGCAGCTTTACAATGTTAAAGTCATCTTCTAGCAGCTGTACAGTGTTAAAGTCATGCTCTAGCACCTTTACAATGTTAAAGTCATCATATAGCAGCTTTACTATGTTAAAGTCATCCTCTAGCAGCTTTACAATGTTAAAGTCATCTTCTAGCAGCTGTACAGTGTTAAAGTCATGCTCTAGCACCTTTACAATGTTAAAGTCATTCTGAAAGCAGCTTTACAATGTTAAAGTCATCCTCTAGCAGCTTTACAATGTTAAAGTCATCCTCTAGCAGCTTTACAATGCTAAAGTCATCTTCTAGCAGCTGTACAGTGTTAAAGTCATGCTCTAGCACCTTTACAATGTTAAAGTCATCTTCTAGCAGCTTCACAATGTTAAAGTCATTCTGTAAGCAGCTTTGCAATGATAACGTCATTCTGTAAGCAGCTTTACAATGTTAAAGTCATCCTCTAAGCAGCTTTACAACGTTAAAGTCATTCTGTAAGCAGCTTTACAATGTTAAAGTCATTCTGTAAGCAGCTTTACAATGCTAAAGTCATTCTGTAAGCAGCTTTACAATGTTAAAGTCATTCTGTAAGCAGCTTTACAATGTTAAAGTCATCCTCTAAGCAGCTTTACAATGTTAAAGTCATCCTCTAAGCAGCTTTACAATGTTAAAGTCATTTTGTGGGCAGCTTTACAATGTTAAAGTCATTCTGTAAGCAGTTTTACAATGTTAAAGTCATCCTATAGCAGCTTTACAATGTTAAAGTCATCCTCTAGCAGCTTTACAATGTTAAAGTCATCCTATAGCAGCTTTACAATGTTAAAGTCATCCTCTAGCAGCTTTACAATGTTAAAGTCATCCTCTAGCAGCTTTACAGTATTAACGTCCTCCTCTAGCACCTTTACAATGTTAAAGTCATCCTTTAGCAGCTTTACAATGTTAAAGTCATCCTCTAGCAGCTTTACAATGTTAAAGTCATCCTCTAGCAGCTTTACAATGTCAAAGTCATTCTCTAAGCAGCTTTACAATGTTAAAGTCATCCTATAGCAGCTTTACAATGTTAAAGTCATCCTCTAGCAGCTTTACAATGTTAAAGTCATCCTATAGCAGCTTTACAATGTTAAAGTCATCCTATAGCAGCTTTACAATGTTAAAGTCATCCTCTAGCACCTTTACAATGTTAAAGTCATCCTCTAGCAGCTTTACAATGTTAACGTCATCCTTTAGCAGCTTTACAATGTTAAAGTCATCCTCTAGCAGCTTTACAGTGTTAAAGTCATCCTCTAGCAGCTTTACAATGTTAAAGTAATCCTCTAGCAGCTTTACAATGTCAACGTCATTCTCTAAGCAGCTTTACAATGTTAAAGTCATCCAATAGCAGCTTTACAATGTTAAAGTCATCCTCTAGCAGCTTTACAATGTTAAAGTCATCCTCTAGCACCTATACAATGTTAAAGTCATCCTCTAGCAGCTTTACAATGTTACAGTCATCCTCTAGCAGATTTACAATGTTAAAGTCATCCTCTAGCACCTATACAATGTTAAAGTCATCCTCTAGCAGCTTTACAATGTTACAGTCATCCTCTAGCAGCTTTACAATGTTAAAGTCATCCTCTAGCAGCTTTACAATGTTAAAGTCATCCTCTAGCAGCTTTACAATGTTAAAGTCATCCTCTAGCAGCTTTACAATGTCTTAAATATTAGATTAATTAGATATTTTTATTTCCATTATTGTCAAAAATAATAAATACACGAACAGTACCTTTAATAGTATTTATTCAAAGGTATTCATAAATACATATCAATAGCATTTGCAATGGATGTGGAAGCTGGCTGTCAAACTAATACTTAGTCGAAACATATTTATTTTCAGTCAATACAAGATTATATAAAACAATGAGGTACGTCATTGGCTTTTCTATTACCTCCCTTGGCAGCTAAAGTCTGATTTATCCCTAAATGTATAGCGGTTCTTTCAGTTGGAATCCTTTGTTTTTACAGTTGTTCCCTAACTGGATGTAGTTACGTTATGATAAATGTGATTTCATCCAAATCAGGTTCATTAATTGATAAAAAAATTACAGATTTTTAGCCATTGGGTATACTGTAGGATATATGTCGAGATATAGCGACATAATAATTATAAGATGAGAAAGTTGATGGCATGTAGTGCAAAGGAAACAACGATAAAAACAGAGGAAACACCTTAAGATGACCTACATACTTTTAGAGAGTATTCAGGGGCAGTAACTGACCGACATCTCTCATTGAAATAAATGGGCCAGCCATGATGGCCGGTATACCCTATATCGCTCACCTGACTCCATGTTTTACCCCTGTGTCACCATTTTAACAACTTTGGAAGAGCACTATACATGGATCATTCCTACCAACGGCCCAAAATCCAACCAGTGGTTTGTGAGATTGTTTGTGAGAATTTGTGTTATTTTTAGACAGCGGCCATCCTGGATTGCGTAATGACGTGATAATACCAAGTATGTAATCCCCCACCTACCCAAGTATCATGACCGTAAATGGCTATACATCAAATGGTTACTGAGGCCTAAAAAAATGGTTTGGTTCGGGTAACATGCCAGAAATTGTTATGTAGGGTACATGTAGGTCGGATTTTTTTTCTCAGTTTTTTCGGTCGTTCAAGATGGTCCATGGGCGGTTTTTGCCATCGACACCTCTGACAATCCATCTGGTGTACACTGATATTCTTCTTCGATTTGTGCGAATGTTGTTGTTGTTGGTGATAAAAGTTTAAAAACACGACTTTCTGTGGTGTTATGTTGACTGCAATGCGTTTTCCAAATATTTATAACCGACATTTTTATTTTGTCGTCCAGTGTTACAAGATGCTTGACGTACAGGGCGTTCATAGGCATAGCGTCTTTATGATCGTCTATGTGATACTGAGCAAAAAGTAGCGAAAAGTACAGCAAAACCCGAAAAGGACAAAAAAAGAAATTAACGGTTTTTTTCTTTTTCGGATCGGTCTCTAAAAACGCTAGGGTCGGCATGATTTTATAAGTAGGGTCGGGTTAGCCGAACCAAACCATTTTTTTAGGCCAGGCACATTGCGATAACAAAGAGATTAGACAGAAGGCCGCACAGCTTATGGTTGGCCTATCATGTAAAATATTATCTGGCTCCATTATGTAGATAGGTAATAGTGTTTCCCCTGTTTGGAGCCGCACCAGTTCCCTAAAAATGCCCGCCTTCGTGTGCCTAAATTCTCAATAAAACTTGATGATAATTATTGCAATATTACTATAATTTAAGTTGTTTGAAAGACAGCAAGCAATAATAAATCATTAATTTCTCAAGCCAGGAACATCTTCAAATGGGTACCAGGTAAACATTTTGTTACTGACTAGAGCATGTAAAACCCAAGTTAAACCATCATAGCATTGTTTGTTTGTTTTGTGATTTAGCCTTCATCAGCACAATTTTGGACTATATTGTAGGCGGCTAGTTTACCTAATAACACCTTTCCTGGGCAGGCTCCAGTGCCAGTATTTGGTGCACCAACCTGCCTAAGAAACTGCCAACTTTTTCATATAAATGAGACACGGCTCAGTGATGATAGGTTACAGTGGTATACAAGTCAGCGACCATAACCACTTGACCATGGAGGCTGACCAATGACAGCATTGTCTCCTGATAAGCATTTATAACAAATCAATGCAAGATTTCATTAAATTGATTGATTTACTAATCTCTTATTTTATACTTGCCAATGAAATATAGAAATGTATCAGTGGAATAATAAGTTATTTGTTTCAGTGTACGAACAAATTATATTTCACCGAATGAACATTAAAAGCATTATTATCACGCGTGACGCTAGCCAGGAATGATATTAGTGTCTGTTTATTATAGTGTCACCCCTATTCAAAGGGCCAGCCATCCAGTTCTGACTGAGACACCTCTTTTATGAATATCAGTACTTCCGGAATCCTATGCTTGTATGCCAGGCGCCAGGCTGGTAGGCAATCGGTAACCATTATTTAACTAGTTCACTAGCTCACCACGCCATATCAGAACGAACTCCTGACAATGTTCGAACCTTCGATCTCCCCCTCCGTAGGTGGATGTCTTAACCACTCGGCCACAGAGACGATAATAATAGCTTTCTATGTTCAACAGGAAAATATTATTCGATCATTCACTTAAACAAATAAACCTTTTTATTTTAGTTTATACAAATTTATTTTAGCTCGATTGCAAAACAAGTTCTTACAACTTATATTAATCACTCTCGAGACCTCATTCCTGATGGAATCCATCACCACGAGGGAGAGAGAATAGTCAACGTGGAATTTAAATGCCTTGCCTAAGGGCACAATCGTAACGGCTCCAGCAGGGCTCAAACTCCGGACCGTTCGCACCTTTTTATTTTAAGCTGAAAAATGCTTTTATGATAGAAACTGATGCAACCTCATGCTAATTTCTCCAACCATGTAAATCACACACTATATATATACAGTCAAACCTGTGCTAGTGGTCACCTCTATTAAGCAGCCAACCTGCATTAAGCAGCCAGTTTCCAGATTCCCAATATGTTGTTTTGCTATACATTTGACCTCTATTAGGCAGCCACCTGTACTAAGCAGCCACTTTCTGTGATTCCCTTGGCTGGCTGCTTAAGACAGGTTTGACTATATATAAAACAAGCTCCACATGAATATGAACATTTTAACAGAATTGGTACATATTGCTTTCACAAGATTCATGTGATATGACAAATCCAAGATGGCTGCATCCAATACACTTATCAATGTAAAAACCTAACTGTTCATTGCTGGCATTCTCGTCAACCATTCGACTGGCAAATTTTCTCAACCTTAATGTATTTATTTAAGTCATTTTCGAGGCTCGTAAATTTCGTGCTATTGTTCTTATTTATATACCCGTTGAAGAAATCCATGGCCGTCAGTTTTTTCTTTAAGATAATACTGCGGAAACCAATCAAACCAGTCTGCAAAAGTAACAAAAATCATCACAAAACTGCATAGCAACACAGTTTATTTAACGTCGCTATAGGTTGTCCATATCAACGACGGGAGGTTTACCTAACAACACCTTTCCTGGGCAGGATCCAGTGGTTAACCAGTACTCAGTGCACCAACCTCCGTAAGAAACTGCCAACAAAGCATAGCAACAAATTTAAGTTTACAGTTAAACCTGCCTCAAGCAGCCAGCCAGGTGAATCAGAGAAAATGGCTGCTTAGGACAGGTGGCTGCTTAATAGATGTCAAATGTATAATAAAACAACATATTAGGAATCTGGAAACTGGCTGCTTAATACAGGTTGGCTGCTTAATAGAGGTGACCACTAACACAGGTTTGACTGTATTTAACGTCGCTATAGGTTGTCCATATCAACGACGGGAGGTTTACCTAACAACACCTTTCCTGGACAGGCGCCAGTGGTTAACCAGTACTCGGTGCAGAAAGCTCCATAAGAAACTGCCAACTTTTTCATATAAATAAACACGGTGTGAGCGGGGCTCGAACCTGTAGCCATCAGTGATGATTGGTTACAGTGGTATACAAGTCAGTGACCGTAACACTGCATAAAAGTAGTTCGTCTAGATCATAGCTTAAGTGAGTTAAATATGCAACATTGAGGTTTAGAATTTCGGCCTATATCAAAATATTTATTTCGAATTGACTTAATTAACTAGGAAGAGTTGCTAGGCAGCAGAGACTATAGATAACCATCATCCGATTAGCGCAGTTGTTAGCGCGCTCGCTTCTCACCAGTGTGACCCGGGTTCGATCCTCTGACCGGGAAGTATGTGAGATGGCCAGATCGGACAGGTGTTTTCTCTCCGGGTACTCTGGTTTCCTCCCACACGAATCACCACATTTACGCTTTCATCCGAGTCAACAAGAGTTGTTAAAGCTTGTTTCGCAATCATTGTAAAATAAATAAATTTTAAACTTTAAACAATCATCCGGCAAATACTGAAGAAGTTGAATATATTACGACGATTACGGCGATACTTTCAAAATAATTTTGCTAACCTTGCATTTTACAACAATACAGCTCAAACATTTATGGTACGCTACGGTTCCTGCTGCCGCACGAGTTATGTCCCCTTGGTAGCCACGGATGCTCGATACATCTGAAAGAGTTAATTTTATGTGGAATGATTACCCCTTGGCAGCCAAGGATGCTCGATACATCTAAGAGTAAATTTTATGTGGAATATTACCTCTTGGCAGCCAAGGATGCTTGCTACATCTGAAAAGAGTTAATTTTATGTGGCTTTATTGCCTTGTTAAAATCACGAATGCTTTTAAACATACAAATCTCTGCCACAACATTTCTGAAGAACAAATTCTTTATTGTGCTTTAAAGCGACATTACATCGCAAAAAGTAAATACAATGCATTTGTTTGCACATTATACAAATTCTTCTGAATACATTGAACACTAATGTCACAGGTTGTGTATTTATATGTTCGTGTTTATATGACGGATGCGGCGTTCCATAGTTAATGCAGTATCAATAGCGCATGCGTCGTATATACGGATGACTTCATGTCTTGTCGTTGTCTGTTCGAGTGTGAATCGGTGACGATCGGCAATGTCCATCTGTGACGGAAATTGTCGACGTTCGCCGAATCAACCCCAGGTGAGCAGTTGTCACTGTATGTCCAATCGTTTTGTCTGTTGTATGTATATGAATGATAGATGTATGAAAGGTTTGAATGCATTGGCTCCTTGCTAATCTAATCCCTTTTCTGGTTATTCTGAACTGTTTCTCAGTTCAGATCTATAGATGAACTATTACGAGATAGTCGTCAATAGTTTAAAGACTTTCCAATTTATATTGGAAAGATGTTTATTTAACGCTGTGGTAAGATATTTATATTGAATTACTATAGATATAATATATATATGTTGTATTGTGTATATACGCGTGGAATTAATTATGTGCAATATTGTATTGTTTTATCATGTTTTTACTGTAGATTTATGAGTGTATATATTGTATGTTTTAGGCTCTATCCCTATACGTACAAGAATAAATAATCGAACCTACGCCAGGCGTTGTTGTACAAGTGAGCCCTGTGACACTAACATTGAATCAATAAACAGTGTTTTTGTGGTATGCAAACTTTCAAACGTGAAAGTAGGATTTCATATAACTAGATAGATAGATACTTTTATTTCCTCCATTTCTGAAGAGCATAACATATTTACAAATCATTATTAATATGTATGTAGAAACAGTATATTGTCCGCCTCCGTGGTCGAGTGGTTAAGGTCGCTGACTTGTATACCACTGTAACCTATCATCACTGATGGTCACGGATTCGAGCCCCGCTCAGGCCGTGTCTCATTTATATGAGAAAGTTGGCAGTTTCTTACGGAGGTTGGTGCAACCAAGTACTGGTTAACCGCTGGAGCCTGCCCAGGAAAGGTGTTGTTAGGTAAACTGCCCGCCGGCGATATAGCCCGAAATGGTGCTGATGCAGGCGGAAAACCCGAAATATAACATAAAAATAACAAACAGTATAATATAAATGCACAAATAACTTTGTTAATTGTCAGTTGAGTACTAGCAGCTGAATTATACGTGCATTAGAAACATTGCAAGCACAGTTGTAGTACAGTCACCCACGCTCCTGAATTGACGTGTGTTGTCATTGAAGTCAATACTAAACACGCGATACTTTCGGTTAGAGATAATTTAATTAAGATTAGTCTACAAATAAATATACATAGGTACATGAGATATAACGGCAAATCTGTACCATAACTCATGTTATTCAGAAATAAACGCTTTGTATTACGCATAAATATCGACCATATTTACATTATTTTGCTATGTCAACAAACAGCGTATACGTCATTTGTTTAATTGTTGAAATACTCAGTTTTTGAGGCAAATATTTGGAAAGAAATTATATCATATAATAGCAAATTACATTCTGCAGACATTTGCGTTTTCACTGATGTAGTGTCGCTTTAAACTATTACGGTTATATAACATGGCCATCTAAATGAGGAAAGATGGACACATATTGATAAAGATGCAAGACATTGAAGCCACGGATATGTTAGATAAATCATATCTTTATGACAAACATGTGTGGTACATTAGATTTGAAATCCCTCCATAGCTGAACAATTTACAATGGACGAACATATGGTCAGTGTGTGAAAATTATATGGCCCAGAAAAAAAATCCTCCGGGGGACATAAAAATACCAAATATTTGCGAAAATGAGAACAAAAGAAGTCGCCTCAGGGGGTGTGAATAAACCAGGTTCCCTCAGGTCACCGATGTTAATAAACCAGGTTCCCTCAGGTCACCGATGTTAATAAACCAGGTTCCCTCAGGTCACCGATGTTAATAAACCAGGTTACCTCAGGTCACTGGTGTTAATTGACTCAGATTAGCGAAGTGGTTAGCGCACTCGCTTCTCACCAATGCAACCCGGGTTTGATCCTTGGACCGGGTTGTATGTGAGATGGTACGATGGTCACCAGATCGGACAGGTGGGTTTTCTCCGGGTACTCCGGTTTCCTCCCACAAGAATGACCACATTTATGCTTTCTCAAGTGATTAATATAAGTTGTTAAAACTTTCTTCGGAATCGTTGTGAAATAAAGAAAGTTAAAAATTGACACTCTGCCAGGTAATCAGAAAATGAGAGACATTGGTGAGTTACTGCCCCTGAATACTCCCTATAAGGAGATAGGTCATATTAACTGTTTTCCTCTGTTTTTATCATTGTTTCCTTTGCACAACATGCTAGCAATTTTATTCCACTATCGCTTCTTATAATTATTAAATTACTATATCTCCACAGATCAACAGTATATGCAATGGGTACTTATTTGTAAAACAATATTATCAATTAATTAACACAATTTTGATAAAATCACATTTATCATACAGCAACATACCGGGTATTTATATTTTGGGATAAATCAGACTTTATCTGCCAAGGGAGGTAATAGAAAATTAGCGATGTCTCTCATTAGGTGCTAAGGTAGGTAAGTAGTGTTGGATTTAATGTCATAGAGTGATTGCTAGAACTTTGTTATTATGTTAATTTATTTTAAATTTGAAAATAAATTTATTATAATATCAGTTTATAACATTGTGTTTTTTACGTTTATTTATCGTCGCTACCGGTTGCCCATATGAGCGACGCTTCTTGAACAGATTAGTCATTTTAGATTTTTGGAGGACAGTGCAATGATACAGACAGAGACCCATTCCAGAGTTTCCTCTGGTTCTTTTATGTGCACGATGTAAAGCACCAACACAAGACCTTGGTTTAACGTCCCATCTGGAAGATTGTTAATTTTATTAGGGTCAGAAGGTGGATCAAACCTGCGATCCCTGGATTCCCAGTCCATCGTGTTAACCACAGGACTAAGTATCCGTCTGTAGTAAATTCTAAGGTTTAAAGTGTGTGCATACAGACAACTACTGACCTGTTAGAAGTGCTGGGTCCACAACATCTACAAGTTTTACTGGATGGCCTGCCAACTCTGTTTTTAATATCATCTGTCAATAAATCAGTACATTATATACAAGTTTTACTGGATGGCCTGCCAACTCTGTTTTTAATATCATCTGTCAATAAACCAGTACATTATATACAAGTTAATTGATATCATTTGATAAACAAATACTAACAACTTTAAACAAAGCAATCTCGAGATGATCAGATCTAATTTCTGGGAATTTATCGCCATGAGTGAGAGTGAAAGACAAATGGATGTCGGGCTTTGAGTGAAATACAAATGGATGTTGGGCTTTGGGTGAAAGACAAATGGATGTTGGGCTTTGGGTGAAAGACAAATGGATGTTGGGCTTTGGGTGAAAGACAAATGGATGTTGGGCTTTGGGTGAAAGACAAATGGATGTTGGGCTTTGGGTGAAAGACAAATGGATGTTGGGCTTCAAGCGAAAGATAAATGGATGTAGCGCTTCAGGTGAAAGATAAATTGATGCATTGCTTCGTGGCAAACGACAAATGGATGAAGAGCTTTGGGTAGGGTTTCGGGTGAAAAACAAAGCTAATTTGTTAAGTAAACTTTGCTGAGCAAACTGCGTGTGAAGTAAATACAAACCAGTTCTGAGATGGCCAGGTATTGATGGTCTACCTCACTGGCTGTCTGATTCTCCCAGTCTATGTTAGCACTGCGGTGTTTCAATTTGTGTGCTGAAATAATAAGAATAATGTAACTTTCATGACATGCATATTTCACAGAAACACAAATGATGTAACTTTCATGACATGCATATTTCACAGAAACACAAATGATGTAACTTTCATGACATGCATTTTTCACAGAAACACAAATGATGTAACTTTCATGACATGCATTTTTCACAGAAACACAAATGATGTAACCTTCATGACATGCATATTTCACAGAAACACCAATGATGTAACTTTCATGACATGAATATTATACAGAAACAGTAATGGGCAAAGATATATTCCTGAAAAAATATTGCGATACATGAGAGTGTCCCAGTTTTTATGTTAACAATTTCAACAAGAGGGCCAGGCCATGAAGGCCCTGGATCGCCCACCCAAGGTGAAAATCTGAAAGGGCTAATAGGGCCCTATTGTGGGATCAATGATGATTGCAATGAAGTTTCATGATTCTTAGATCAGAGTTTAAGGAGATGTGGAATGAAGCAAAATGTTGACAATGGCCGATGGACGACAACGCATGTGCTCAGGTAAGCTAATGAAACATGCTAAAGATGGTGTATGCACATTAAATTCTTTGTTATTATGATTCGGTACGGAGAAACGGAGCCACGATCGAGAGCTGAATGTAGTCAAAATAAGATTATTTATATTTCAATAATGTTAAAGTTAATAGAGACTGTTAAAAAGGATGGATTAGTAATATACAAATTTAATTTAACATGATTGCGAAACAAATTCTTACAACGTTCAGTATATAAGAAATTTATGATTCAGGACAGTGGGTGTATAAGAACTTTATGATTCAGGACAGTGGGTATATAAGTAATTTATGATTCAAGTAAGTCGGTATATAAGTAATTTATGATTCAAGTCAGTCGGTATATAAGTAATTTATGATTCAAGTCAGTCGGTATATAAGTAATTTATGATTCAAGTCAGTCGGTATATAAGTAATTTATAATTCAGGTCAGTCGGTATATAATTAATTTATGATTCATGTCAGTCGGTATATAAGTAATTTATGATTCAAATCAGTCGGTATATAAGTAATTTATGATTCAAGTCAGTTGGTATATAAGTAATTTATGACTCAGATCAGTCGGTATATAAGTAATTTATGATTCAGATAAGTCGGTATATAAGTATTTATGATTCAAGTCAGTCGGTATATAAGTAATTTATGATTAAGGTCAGTCGGTATATAAGTAATTTATGATTAAGGTCAGTCGGTATATAAGTAATTTATGATTAAGGTCAGTCGGTATATAAGTAATTTATGATTAAGGTCAGTCGGTATATAAGTAATTTATGATTCAGGTCAGTCGGTATATAAGTAATTTATGATTCAGGTCAGTCGGTATATAAGTAAATTATGATTCAGGTCAGTCGGTATATAAGTAATTTATGATTCAGGTCAGTCGGTATATAAGTAATTTATGATTCAAATCAGTCGGTATATAAGTAATTATGATTCAAGTCAGTCGGTATATAAGTAATTTATGATTCAAATCAGTCGGTATATAAGTAATTTATGATTCAGGTCAGTCGGTATATAAGTAATTTATGATTCAGGTCAGTCGGTATATAAGTAATTAATGATTCAGGTCAGTCAGTATATAAGTAATTTATGATTCAGGTCAGTCGGTAGGTAAGTAATTTAAGATTCAGGTCAGTCGGTATATAAGTAATTTATGATTCAGGTAAGTCGGTATATAAGTAATCTATGATTCAAGTCAGTCGGTATATAAGTAATTTATGATTCAAATCAGTCGGTATATAAGTAATTTATGATTCAGGTCAGTCGGTATATAAGTAATTTATGATTCAAGTCAGTCGGTATATAAGTAATTCATGATTCAGGTCAGTCGGTATATAAGTAATTTATGATTCAAGTCAGTCAGTATATAAGTAATTTATGATTCAAGTCAGTCGGTATATAAGTAATTTATGATTCAAGTCAGTCGGTATATAAGTAAATTATGATTCAGGTCAGTCGGTATATAAGTAATTTATGATTCAAAACTCTCGGTATATAAGTATTTATGATTCAAGTCAGTCGGTATATAAGTAATTTATGATTCAAGTCAGTCGGTATATAAGTAATTTATGATTCAGGTCAGTCGGTATATAAGTAATTTATGATTCAAAACTCTCCGTATATAAGTATTTATGATTCAAGTCAGTCGGTATATAAGTAATTTATGATTCAAGTCAGTCGGTATATAAGTAATTTATGATTCAGGTCAGTCGGTATATAAGTAATTTATGATTCAGGTCAGTCGGTAGATAAGTAATTTATGATTCAGGTCAGTCGGTATATAAGTAATTTATGATTCAGGTAAGTCGTATATAAGTAATTTATGATTCAAGTCAGTCAGTATACAAGTAATTTATGATTCAGGTAAGTCGGTATATAAGTAATTTATGATTCAAGTCAGTCAGTATATAAGTAATTTATGATTCAGGTCAGTCGGTATATAAGTAATTTATGATTCAAGTCAGTCGGTATATAAGTAATTTATGATTCAGGTCAGTCGGTATATAAGTAATTTATGATTCAGGTCAGTCGGTATATAAGTAAATTATGATTCAGGACAGTCGGTATATAAGAAATTTATGATTCAGGTCAGTCGGTATATAAGTAATTTATGATTCAGGTCAGTCGGTATATAAGTAATTTATGATACAGGTCAGTCAGTATATAAGTAATTTATGATTCAAGTCAGTCGGTATATAAGTAAATTATGATTCAAGTCAGTCGGTATATAAGTAATTTATAATTCAGGTCAGTCGGTATATAAGTAATTTATGATTCATGTCAGTCGGTATATAAGTAATTTATGATTCATGTCAGTCGGTATATAAGTAATTTATGATTCAAATCAGTCGGTATATAAGTAATGTATGATTCAAGTCAGTTGGTATATAAGTAATTTATGACTCAGATCAGTCGGTATATAAGTAATTTATGATTCAGATAAGTCGGTATATAAGTAAGTTATGATTCAGATAAGTCGGTATATAAGTAATTTATGATTCAGGTCAGTCGGTATATAAGTAATTTATGATTAAGGTCAGTCGGTATATAAGTAATTTATGATTAAGGTCAGTCGGTATATAAGTAATTTATGATACAAGTCAGTCGGTATATAAGTAAATTATGATTCAGGTCAGTCGGTATATAAGTAATTTATGATTCAAATCAGTCGGTATATAAGTAATTTATGATTCAGGTCAGTCGGTATATAAGTAATTTATGATTCAGGTCAGTCGGTATATAAGTAATTAATGATTCAGGTCAGTCGGTATATAAGTAATTTATGATTCAGGTCAGTCGGTAGATAAGTAATTTATGATTCAGGTAAGTCGGTATATAAGTAATCTATGATTCAAGTCAGTCGGTATATAAGTAATTTATGATTCAGGTCAGTCGGTATATAAGTAATTTATGATTCAGGTCAGTCGGTATATAAGTAATTTATGATTCAAATCAGTCGGTATATAAGTAATTTATGATTCAAGTCAGTCGGTATATAAGTAATTTATGATTCAAATCAGTCGGTATATAAGTAATTTATGATTCAGGTCAGTCGGTATATAAGTAATTTATGATTCAGGTCAGTCGGTATATAAGTAATTTATGATTCAGGTCAGTCGGTAGATAAGTAATTTATGATTCAGGTCAGACGGTATATAAGTAATTTATGATTCAGGTCAGTCAGTATATAAGTAATTTATGATTCAGATAAGTCGGTATATAAGTAATTTATGATTCAAGTCAGTCGGTATATAAGTAATTTATGATTCAAGTCAGTCGGTATATAAGTAATTTATGATTCAAGTCAGTCAGTATATAAGTAAATTATGATTCAGGTCAGTCGGTATATAAGTAATTTATGATTCAGGTCAGTCGGTATATAAGTAATTTATGATTCAAAACTCTCGGTATATAAGTATTTATGATTCAAGTCAGTCGGTATATAAGTAATTTATGATTCAAGTCAGTCGGTATATAAGTAATTTATGATTCAGGTCAGACGGTATATAAGTAATTTATGATTCAAAACTATCGGTATATAAGTATTTATGATTCAAGTCAGTCGGTATATAAGTAATTTATGATTCAAATCAGTCGGTATATAAGTAAGTTATGATTCAGGTAAGTCGGTATATAAGTAATTTATGATTCAGGTCAGTCGGTATATAAGTAATTTATGATTAAGGTCAGTCGGTATATAAGTAAATTATGATTCAGGTAAGTCGGTATATAAGTAATTTATGATTCAAGTCAGTCGGTATATAAGTAATTTATGATTCAGATAAGTCGGTATATAACTAAGTTATGATTCAGGTAAGTCGGTATATAAGTAATTTATGATTCAGGTCAGTCGGTATATAAGTAATTTATGATTAAGGTCAGTCGGTATATAAGTAAATTATGATTCAGGTAAGTCGGTATATAAGTAATTTATGATTCAAGTCAGTCGGTATATAAGTAAATTATGATTCAGGTCAGTCGGTATATAAGTAATTTATGATTCAAATCAGTCGGTATATAAGTAATTTATGATTCAAGTCAGTCGGTATATAAGTAATTTATTATTCAAATCAGTCGGTATATAAGTAATTTATGATTCAGGTCAGTCGGTATATAAGTAATTTATGATTCAGGTCAGTCGGTATATAAGTAATTAATGATTCAGGTCAGTCGGTATATAAGTAATTTATGATTCAGGTCAGTCGGTAGATAAGTAATTTATGATTCAGGTCAGTCGGTATATAAGTAATTTATGATTCAGGTCAGTCGGTATATAAGTAATTTATGATTCAGATAAGTCGGTATATAAGTAATTTATGATTCAAGTCAGTCGGTATATAAGTAATTTATGATTCAGGTCAGTCGGTATATAAGTAATTTATGATTCATGTCAGTCGGTATATAAGTAATTTATGATTCAGGTAAGTCGGTATATAAGTAATTTATGATTCAAATCAGTCAGTATATAAGTAATTTATGATTCAGGTAAGTCGGTATATAAGTAATTTATGATTCAAGTCAGTCGGTATATAAGTAATTTATGATTCAAGTCAGTCGGTATATAAGTAATTTATAATTCAGGTCAGTCGGTATATAAGTAATTTATGATTCATGTCAGTCGGTATATAAGTAATTTATGATTCAAATCAGTCGGTATATAAGTAATTTATGATTCAAGTCAGTTGGTATATAAGTAATTTATGACTCAGATCAGTCGGTATATAAGTAATTTATGATTCAGATAAGTCGGTATATAAGTATTTATGATTCAAGTCAGTCGGTATATAAGTAATTTATGATTAAGGTCAGTCGGTATATAAGTAATTTATGATTAAGGTCAGTCGGTATATAAGTAATTTATGATTAAGGTCAGTCGGTATATAAGTAATTTATGATTAAGGTCAGTCGGTATATAAGAAACTTATGATTCAGGTCAGTCGGTATATAAGTAATATATGATTCAGGACAGTCGGTATATAAGTAAATTATGATTCAGGACAGTCGGTATATAAGTAATTTATGATTCAATTCCTCTCTCCATGACTACTCAAATGACCTATTATAGTATATCGGTGAGAGGTACCAAGTGGGGCTTTAAACAAATACGAATAAATACCACAATTCTCTATGACATATTACCGTAAGTTATCCCACTGTCATCCTGCTCGTGTTCAAATCTCTCCAGTTTGGGAAGATCCTTCAGGCATTCCAACATCTGTAAAACAAACACGATAATTATGTTGATTGGTACCATGCATATTTACATTGACTGGTACCATGAAATTACATTTACTGGTACCATGCATAGATATATTGACTGGTACCATGCATAGATACATTGACTGGTACCCTGCATACATACATTGACTGGTACCCTGCATATATACATTGACTGGTACCATGCATAGATACATTGACTGGTACCCTACATACATACATTGACTGGTACCATGCATATATACATTGACTGGTACCCTGCATACATACATTGACTGGTACCATGCATAAATACATTGACTGGTACACTGCATACATACATTGACTGGTACCCTGCATAGATACATTGACTGGTACCATGCATAGATACATTGTCTGGCACCCTGCATACATACATTGACTGGTACCCTGTATAAATACATTGACTGGTACCCTGCATAGATACATTGACTGGTACCCTGCATAGATACATTGACTGGTACCCTGCATACATACATTGACTGGCACCCTGCATACATACATTGACTGGTACCCTGCATACATACATTGACTGGTACCATGCATATATACATTGACTGGTACCCTGCATAGATACATTGACTGGTACCCTGTATACATACATTGGCTGGCACCCTGCATACATACATTGACTGGTATCCTGCATACATACATTGGCTGGTACCCTGCATACATACATTGACAGGTACCCTGCATACATACATTGACTGGTACCCTGCATACATTGACTGGTACCCTACATACATACATACATTGACTGGTACCCTGCATACATACATTGACTGGTACCCTGCATACATACATTGACTGGTACCCTGCATACATACATTGACTGGTACCCTGCATACATTGACTGGTACCCTACATACATACATTGACTGGTACCATGCATATATACATTGACTGGTACCCTGCATAGATACACTGACTGGTACCATGCATAGATACATTGACTGGTACCTTGCATAGATACATTGACTGGTACCCTGCATAGATACATTGACTGGTACCATGCATAGATGCATTGACTGGTACCCTGCATAGATACATTGACTGGTACCCTGCATAGATACATTGACTGGTACCATGCATAGATACATTGACTGGTACCCTGCATAGATACATTGACTGGTACCATGCATATATATATTGACTGGTACCCTGCATAGATACATTGACTGGTACCATGCATAGATACATTGACTGGCACCATGCATACATACATTGACTGGCACCCTGCATACATACATTGACTGGTACCCTGCATACATACATTGACTGGTACCATGCATATATACATTGACTGGTACCCTGCATAGATACATTGACTGGTACCCTGTATACATACATTGGCTGGCACCCTGCATACATACATTGACTGGTATCCTGCATACATACATTGGCTGGTACCCTGCATACATACATTGACAGGTACCCTGCATACATACATTGACTGGTACCCTGCATACATTGACTGGTACCCTACATACATACATACATTGACTGGTACCCTGCATACATACATTGACTGGTACCCTGCATACATACATTGACTGGTACCCTGCATACATACATTGACTGGTACCCTGCATACATTGACTGGTACCCTACATACATTGACTGGTACCCTACATACATACATTGACTGGTACCATGCATATATACATTGACTGGTACCCTGCATAGATACACTGACTGGTACCATGCATAGATACATTGACTGGTACCCTGCATACATACATTGACTGGTACCCTGCATAGATACATTGACTGGTACCATGCATAGATACATTGACTGGTACCTGCATAGATACATTGACTGGTACCCTGCATAGATACATTGACTGGTACCATGCATAGATACATTGACTGGTACCCTGCATAGATACATTGACTGGTACCCTGCATATATACATTGACTGGTACCCTGCATAGATACATTGACTGGTACCATGCATAGATACATTGACTGGTACCATGCATACATACATTGACTGGCACCCTGCATACATACATTGACTGGTACCCTGCATACATACATTGACTGGTACCATGCATAGATACATTGACTGGTACCCTGCATACATACATTGACTGGTACCATGCATAGATACATTGACTGGTACCCCTGCATAGATACATTGACTGGTACCCTGCATACATACATTGACTGGTACCCTGCATAGATACATTGACTGGTACCATGCATAGATACATTGACTGGTACCCTGCATACATACATTGACTGGTACCATGCATATATACATTGACTGGTACCCTGCATACATACATTGACTGGTACCATGCATAAATACATTGACTGGTACCCTGCATACATACATTGACTGGTACCCTGCATAGATACATTGACTGGTACCATGCATAGATACATTGACTGGCACCCTGCATACATACATTGACTGTACCCTGCATAATACATTGACTGGTACCCTGCATAGATACATTGACTGGTACCCTGCATACATACATTGACTGGTACCCTGCATACATACATTGACTGGTACCCTGCATACATACATTGACTGGTACCCTGCATACATACATTGACTGGTACCATGCATACATACATTGACTGGTACCCTGCATATATACATTGACTGGTACCCTGCATATATACATTGACTGGTACCCTGCATACATACATTGACTGGTACCCTGCATACATACATTGACTGGTACCATGCATAGATACATTGACTGGTACCATGCATAGATACATTGACTGGTACCCTGCATAGATACATTGACTGGTACCATGCATATATACATTGACTGGTACCCTGCATATATACATTGACTGGTACCCTGCATACATACATTGACTGGCACCCTGCATATATACATTGACAGGTACCCTGCATACATACATTGACTGGTACCATGATAGATACATTGACTGGTACCATGCATATATACATTGACTGGTACCCTGCATAGATACATTGACTGGTACCATGCATAGATACATTGACTGGTACCCTGCATAGATACATTGACTGGTACATGATATATACATACATTGACTGGTACCCTGCATACATATATGACTGGTACCCTGATAGATACATTGACTGGCACCATGCATAGATACATTGACTGGTACCCTGCATAGATACATTGACTGGTACCCTGCATACATACATTGACTGGCACCCTGCATACATACATTGACTGGTACCCTGCATAGATACATTGACTGGTACCCTGCATACATACATTGACTGGTACCATGCATATATACATTGACTGGTACCCTGCATATATACATTGACTGGTACCCTGCATACATACATTGACTGGTACCCTGCATACATACATTGACTGGTACCATGCATAGATACATTGACTGGTACCATGCATACATACATTGACTGGTACCCTGCATACATACATTGACTGGTACCCTGCATACATACATTGACTGGTACCATGCATAGATACATTGACTGGTACCCTGCATAGATACATTGACTGACCCTGATACATACATTGGCTGGCACCCTGCATACATACATTGACTGGTACCCTGCATACATACATTGACTGGTACCCTGCATACATACATTGACTGGTACCCTGCATACATACATTGACTGGTACCCTGCATACATTGACTGGTACCCTACATACATACATTGACTGGTACCCTGCATACATACATTGACTGGTACCCTGCATACATACATTGACTGGTACCCTGCATACATACATTGACTGGTACCCTGCATACATACATTGACTGGCACCCTGCATAGCTATATAGAGCCACATGCAGTTGACCATGCCGTATGATGGCTGTCTGATTAGTGATTAGCACCCTCGCTACTCACAAATGCAACCCTGGTTCGATCCTCGGACTCATCTGCATGATTCCCTCTGTGGGACGCCAATTACGTCAAAAAACAAATATTGGCTCCAGTGTTTTTCAATTGGCGACTGGTTTTCTCCAGGGACTCCCGTTTCCTGCCACACAAATGAACGCAAAATCGTGTTCATCCATGGCAACATGAGCAATTAATATAGTGGCTACTAAATCTTGTTTTGCAATCTTTGTAAAATAAATAAGTTATATATTTCATACTAATGAATATTTGTACGACACCTAAAACGGAGACATTCAAAGGGCAAAATGAGAATATATGAAATGTCGCAAGCTCTACTTTCTAGGAATAATAAGTATAATATTACACATTTGTTATCTGCTCATTTCGCCTAGCTACAGCGTGCTATGTTAGATTAAACAATATTTATTTCTTTCATTAAACATAGTCAAGTATAAATAATTCGAGCCCCACTGGAGCCGTTACGCTTGTGCCCTTAGGCAAGGCATTTAAATTCCACATTGCCTCTTCATGGCGATGGATTCCATCAGGAATGAGGTCTCGAGAGTGATTAATATAATTTGAAAGAACTTGTTTCGCAATCGAGCTAAAATAAATTTGTATAAACTAAGTATAAATATTAAAGGTCAAACTGTTTACCATGCTAGCCCCGAATCGTCCAAGAATATCAGCCAATTGGAAGGATGTACTCCTTTGTGGTACTACAAATTGTCTTTGTAACAGTAGAGGACCAATGTCAAAACTGGAAATGAAAAACGGAGAAATAGGTCACAAGAAAAACATAAATAATATAACAATTACACAAATGTTTGTAGGCCCATGTGGATTTATGTGGATTAAGTTTCTTGTCTAAGTCTAAGGACACTACAATCACCGCGATGGAGCCTCCATGGTGTAGTGAATATGGCGAACTTAGGGTCAACTTATGTGAGTATACATACAGTATATGTTTGTTTGGGTTTTACGCCTTCATCAGCACCATCCTGGCTATATTTCCGGTGCACCAACATCCGTAAGAAACTGCCAAGTTTATCGTATAAAGAGACACGGTCTGGGTGGGGCTCGTACCAGTGACCATCAGTGATGATATTTTACAGTGGTATATACAAGTCGACCACCGAGTTGGAATTATACGGTAAATAATATACCATATAATTATATGTGGGTAAATACGGCATACGGTTACGGTGTAACCTATGAACAATATGTAAACAATATCAGCTCTTATTAAAATATGATATTTTATTAATATTTGTGAACAGAAAGGAATGGAAATAGGATATGATACGTAGTAAGACATTTTCTTTAATCGGTGACATTTTGAAGCTTGTTGTTTAGAAAGGTAATGAAGAAATTTGAATCCAAAATTATGATTCACAAAGGCCTCACGCCAAAATGAAATAAAAGTATGGCGGACAATGTAAAATTGATTGAAGATGATTCAAAATGAAAACTTAGTGAGAACTCAAGAATTAGTGAATTAGAACTAAGTACAATTAAGGAGGAGAAAAAAGGAAAACAAAAGAAAAAGAAGCAGAAAAAGATGGACACCATTCAATCCGCAGTATCGGACATGGATAAAACAGAACTAATGTCACAAATGAAAAACATAAACTTAAAACTTGAAAAATTAGACAGGTCAATAAAGAAAATAAAAAGGTTTGAAAATGTGATAATAAAAGGTGATGGGTCCCTAAGAGAAACGATGAAAGAATTACTTAGAGAAATGAAGGATGGACTGTTGAAATCAGTGGAACAAAAAATGGAAATTCTAGAGGGCATGTTATTTGACAGAGATCAAGCAAATGACCGTCTGAAAACAAAAATTGCGACATTGGAGACAAGCATTACGAATAAGGTATGCGAGAATGATGATCTCAAAGAGACAATTCAAACATTTAACGACGACAGAAAGCAGTTTGAGAATGAATCCGAACAATACATCAGGAGAAATAATATTAAAATACGAGGTATCCCGGATCTTAACCCTAGAGAAACAGCATATCAATATGTTATATGTTATATTTCGGGTTTTACGCCTGCATCAGCACCATTTTGGGCTATATCGCCGGCCGGCAGTTTACCTAACAACACCTTTCCTGGGCAGGCTCCAGCGGTTAACAGTACTTGGGTGCACCAACCTCCGTGAGAAACTGCCAATTTCTTCATATAAATGAGACAGGCCTGAGCGGGGCTCGAACCCGTGACCATCAGTGATGATAGGTTACAATGGTATACAAGTCAGCGACCTTAACCACTCGACCACGGAGGTGGACGAAATTATTCTTTAGAAAAAAAAAACAACAAAAAACCAAAAAAACCGAGTTGTCTGAATTACAAAAACAAAGTATTATTACAATGTTACCAAAGAAGGACAAAGACCTCCTATCAATCAATAACCGGAGACCAATATCACTCCTTAATGTAGATTACAAAATAGCAACAAAGGCAATTGCAAATAGAATTAACCATTTTAGATATTATTATAAGTACTGACCAAACCGGTTTCATAAAAGGGCGATACATTGGTGAAAATGTTAGAACAATTGAAGAGGTTATTAATTATGTAAATGAAAACAATGACCCAGGCTTGATATTCTTTTCAGATTTTAATAAAGCATTCGACAGTATCGACCACCGTTTTATGTACAAATGTCTTGAAGATTTCGGTCTCAATACAAATGATTGGATAAAATTATTTTACAAAGATGCCAAATCTTGTATAACCAATAATGGACATATGTCAAGACTTTTTTCAAATAAAAAAGGGTGTACGCCAAGGATGCCCACTTTCGCCTTATATTTTCATTATATGTATAGAATTATTATCTATTGAAGTCAACAATAACACGGATATATCTGGAATAAAAGCGCACGGAATAGACATAAAACAAACACTTTTTGCTGATGATGCTAGTTTCCTCTTAGATGGTTCAGAAAAATCATTTACTACATTAATCAATACACTTGACGACTTTGGAATTATATCAGGTTTAACATTGAACAAATCCAAATGCACCGTTCTCAGAGTAGGTTTGATGAGACATAGTGAAAGAATATACTGTAAAAAGAAGAAATGTAATTGGACGTCAGAGCAAGCAACTACTTTGGGAATAACATTCAGTAATAATGTCAATACTATGCAACATCTTAACGTAACAAATAAAATGCTATCGTTCGAACGATGTTTGAACAAATGGAACCTGTCTTTAATAGGAAAAATAACAGTATTAAAAACATTTGCTTTCCCAAAACTTATATATCCCTTAACAGTTTTAAGTAATCCAAATGACCATACACTTAAAGAATTAAAAAATGTCATGTATAAATTTCTGTGGAATAATAAACCTGATAAAATAGCTAGAAAACAAATTATCCAAGACTATGAAGAGGGGGGGGTTAAAAATGTTGGATATAGAAAACTTTGTTACATCATTAAAGGCTAGTTGGATAAAACGAATAATATTTCAAAAAGAATCAAAATGGGTACAAATGTATGAAAATATGCTGGAGAAATATGGAAATGACTTCGTTTTTAAAAGTAATGTTAGTTCAACTGACATTTCACGTTTTGAAATAAAATCTCAGTTTTTAAAAGAAATATTAAAGGCATGGTCAAGTGCAAATTACGTGGAAACGGTAGAAAACATATCCAAACTACTTTGGAACAATTCGTACATAAAGAAACATGATAATTCCATATTTTTTTTATAAATACTGGTTTAATAAGGGGATTCAATATATAGAACATATATACAATTACAGACAAAATCAATTTTATTCGTTTCCACAAATAATGCAACTCTATAATATCCATAGTGACTATTTCACTCCAAGTGCATGGAAAATCGAGAAAGTTGTCACCCTTGTAAATTACCCGATAAGCAGATATCGATAGACAATCTCTTGCGTGTTTTCCATAGAGTTATATAGTAACTCGATATATAAATTGCAATAAAGTCATTATTTCATCATAGGACAATCTATTACCACATATACGAAGATAGATAATTTTCTGTACTTTCAAGACGTTGTTTTTATTTTAAAATAGGTATATGTCTTGTACAGTATAATTAAGCAAATATACATAGACCATCACGTCATATTTCGCCTATATACTACTATGTAAAATTTAGAAAACACTGATATGTACCTGTTTTGTGCTCAAATAGTTTTATTTTGTTGTTCGTTGACAATCTATTACCACATATGACATTCTTCATATTTTCAAGATCTTTTTAATGATGCAAAGTATAATAAAATAAGTTGTTATCTTCAACGATAATTTGCAAATATGCATCCTGAGAATATGATAAATAAGCTGAAACTGGTATCCATGACAGACCAATAACTTTCATAGTAAACTCTAAATAACATCTTCATTGTTACAAAGCATTCCTGTTATAGCCGTATTCGTCGTTCAATTGTCTTTGGTATAACTTCTGACAAAATCAGTATCAAATTGCACATGATGCCTTAAATATGATATTTGATACCAGGATCGTTTTGATTTA
>CM026392.1:59501646-59529082 GCA_014843695.1 Archivesica marissinica
CTAGCGCTACTGTATATGCTACACTTAATCACAACCTCTTCTATCCTACTAGCGCTACTGTCTATGTTACACTTAATGACACCCTCTACTGTCCTACTGGCACTACTGTCTATGCTACACTTAATCACACCCTCTACTGTCCTAGTAGCGCTACTGTATATGCTACACTTAATCACACTCTAATGTTCTACTAGCGCTACTGTCCTGCCTATGTTACACTTAATCACAACCTCTACTGTCCTACTAGCGCTACTGTCCTGCCTATGTTACACTTAATCACAACCTCTACTGTCCTACTAGCGCTACTGTCTATGCTACACTTAATCACACTCTCTAATGTCCTACTAGCGCTACTGTCCTGCCTATGTTACACTTAATCACACCCTCTACGGTCCTACTAGCGCTACTGTCTATGCTACACTTTATCACACCCTCTACTGTCCTACTAGCGCTACTGTCTATGCTACACTTAATCACACCCTCTACTGTCCTACTAGCGCTACTGTCTATGCTACACTTAATCACACCCTCTACTGTCCTACTAGCGCTACTGTATATGCTACACTTAATCACAACCTCTACTGTCCTACTAGCGCTACTGTCTATGTTACACTTAATCACACCCTCTACTGTCCTACTAGCGCTACTGTCTATGCTACACTTAATCACACCCTATGCTATCCTACTAGCGCTACTGTATATGCTACATTTAATCACAACCTCTACTGTCCTACTAGCGCTACTGTCTATGTTACACTTAATCACACCCTCTACTGTCCTACTAGCGCTACTGTCTATGCTACACTTAATCACACCCTCTACTATCCTACTAGCGCTACTGTCTATGCTACACTTAATCACAACCTCTAATGTCCTAGCGCTACTGTATATGCTACATTTAATCACAACTTCTACTAGCGCTACTGTCTATGTTACACTTAATCACACACTCTACGGTCCTACTAGCACTATTGTCTATGCTACACTTAATCACACCCTCTACTGTCCTACTAGCGCTACTGTCTATGCTACACTAAATCACATCCTCTACTGTCCTACTAGCGCTACTGTCTATGCTACACTAAATCACACCCTCTACTGTCCTACTAGCGCTACTGTCCTGCCTATGTTACACTTAATCACACCATCTACTGTCCTACTAGCGCTACTGTCTATGTTACACTTAATGACACCCTCTACCGCCTACTGGCACTACTGTATATGCTACACTTAATAACATCCTCTACTGTCCTAGTAGCGCTACTGTATATGCTACACTTAATCACAACCTCTACTATCCTACTAGCGCTACTGTATATGCTACACTTAATCACACCCTCTACTGTCCTAGTAGCGCTACTGTATATGCTACACTTAATCACAACCTCTACTAGCGCTACTGTATATGCTACACTTAATCACAACCTCTTCTATCCTACTAGCGCTACTGTCTATGTTACACTTAATCACAACCTCTACTATCCTACTAGCGCTACTGTCCTGCCTATGTTACACTTAATCACACCCTCTACTGTCCTACTAGCGCTACTGTCTATGCTACACTTAATCACACTCTAATGTTCTACTAGCGCTACTGTCCTGCCTATGTTACACTTAATCACAACCTCTACTGTCCTACTAGCGTTACTGTCCTGCCTATGTTACACTTAATCACAACCTCTACTGTCCTACTAGCGCTACTGTCTATGCTACACTTAATCACACTCTCTAATGTCCTACTAGCGCTACTGTCTATGTTACACTTAATCACAACATCTACTGTCCTACTAGCGCTACTGTCTATGTTACACTTAATCACACCCTCTACTGTCCTACTAGCGCTACTGTCTATGCTACACTTAATCACACCCTCTACTGTCCTACTAGCGCTACTGTCCTGCCTATGTTACACTTAATCACACCATCTACTGTCCTACTAGCGCTACTGTCTATGTTACACTTAATGACACCCTCTACCGCCTACTGGCACTACTGTATATGCTACACTTAATAACATCCTCTACTGTCCTACTAGCGCTACTGTATATGCTACACTAAATCACACCCTCTACTGTCCTACTAGCGCTACTGTCTATGCTACACTTAATCACACCCTCTACTGTCCTACTAGCACTACTGTCTATGCTACACTTAATCACACCCTCTACCCTCCTACTAGCCCTACTCTCTATGCAACACTTAATCACATACTCTAATGTCCTACTAGCACTACTGTCTATGCTACACTTAATCACACCCTCTACTGTCCTACTAGCGCTACTGTCTATGCTACACTTAATCACACCCTCTACTGTCCTACTAGCGCTACTGTCTATGCTACACTTAATCACACCCTCTACTGTCCTACTAGCGCTATGTCTATGCTACACTTAATCACAACCTCTACTGTCCTACTAGTGCTACTGTCTATGTTACACTTAATCACATCCTCTACTGTCCTACTAGCGCTACTGTCTATGCTACACTTAATCACACCCTCTACTGTCCTAGCGCTACTGTATATGCTACACTTAATCACAACCTCTACTATCCTACTAGCGCTACTGTCTATGTTACACTTAATCACACCCTCTACTGTCCTACTAGCGCTACTGTCTATGTTACACTTAATCACAACCTCTACTGTCCTACTAGCGCTACTGTCTATGTTACACTTAATCACACCCTCTACTGTCCTACTAGCGCTACTGTCTATGCTACACTTAATCACACCCTCTACTGTCCTACTAGCGCTACTGTCTATGCTACACTTAATCACAACCTCTACTGTCCTACTAGCGCTACTGTCTATGTTACACTTAATCACAACCTCTACTGTCCTACTAGCGCTACTGTCTATGTTACACTTAATCACACCCTCTACTGTCCTACTGGCGCTACTGTCTATGCTACACTTAATCACACCCTCTACTGTCCTACTAGCGCTACTGTATATGCTACACTTAATCACAACCTCTACTATCCTACTAGCGCTACTGTATATGCTACACTTAATCACAACCTCTTCTATCCTACTAGCGCTACTGTCTATGTTACACTTAATGACACCCTCTACGGTCCTACTGGCACTACTGTCTATGCTACACTTAATCACACCCTCTACTGTCCTAGTAGCGCTACTGTATATGCTACACTTAATCACAACCTCTACTAGCGCTACTGTATATGCTACACTTAATCAAACCTCTTCTATCCTACTAGCGCTACTGTCTATGTTACACTTAATCACAACCTCTACTATCCTACTAGCGCTACTGTCCTGCCTATGTTACACTTAATCACACCCTCTACTGTCCTACTAGCGCTACTGTCTATGCTACACTTAATCACACTCTAATGTTCTACTAGCGCTACTGTCCTGCCTATGTTACACTTAATCACAACCTCTACTGTCCTACTAGCGTTACTGTCCTGCCTATGTTACACTTAATCACAACCTCTACTGTCCTACTAGCGCTACTGTCTATGCTACACTAAATCACACTCTCTAATGTCCTACTAGCGCTACTGTCTATGCTACACTTAATCACAACCTCTACTGTCCTACTAGCTCTACTGTCCTGCATATGTTACACTTAATCACACCCTCTACTGTCCTACTAGCGCTACTGTCTATGCTACACTTAATCACACTCTAATGTTCTACTAGCGCTACTGTCTATGTTACACTTAATCACAACCTCTACTGTCCTACTAGCGCTACTGTCCTGCCTATGTTACACTTAATCACAACCTCTACTGGCGCTACTGTCTATGCTACACTTAATCACACCCTCTAATGTCCTACTAGCGCTACTGTCTATGCTACACTTAATCACAACCTCTACTGTCCTACTAGCGCTACTGTCCTGCCTATGTTACACTTAATCACACCCTCTACTGTCCTACTAGCGCTACTGTCTATGTTACACTTAATCACACCCTCTACTGCCTACTAGCGCTACTGTCTATGCTACACTTAATCACACCCTCTACTGTCCTACTAGCGCTACTGTCTATGCTACACTTAATCACACCCTCTACTGTCCTACTAGCGCTACTGTCTATGCTACACTTAATCACACCCTCTACTGTCCTACTAGCGCTACTGTCTATGCTACACTTAATCACACCCTCTACCCTCCTACTAGCCCTACTCTCTATGCAACACTTAATCACATACTCTAATGTCCTACTAGCACTACTGTCTATGCTACACTTAATCACACCCTCTTCGGTCCTACTAGCGCTACTTTCTATGCTACACTTAATCACACCCTCTACTGTCCTACTAGCGCTACTGTCTATGCTACACTTAATCACACCCTCTACTGTCCTACTAGCGCTATGTATATATGCTACACTTAATCACAACCTCTACTGTCCTACTAGTGCTACTGTCTATGTTACACTTAATCACATCCTCCACTGTCCTACTAGCGCTACTGTCTATGCTACACTTAATCACACCCTCTACTGTCCTAGCGCTACTGTATATGCTACACTTAATCACAACCTCTACTATACTACTAGCGCTACTGTCTATGTTACACTTAATCACACCCTCTACTGTCCTACTAGCGCTACGGTCTATGTTACACATAATCACAACCTCTACTGTCCTACTAGCGCTACTGTCTATGTTATACTTAATCACACCCTATACTGTCCTACTAGCGCTACTGTCTATGCTATACTTAATCACAACCTATACTGTCCTACTGGGGCTACTGTCTATGCTACACTTAATCACAACCTCTACTGTCCTACTAGCGCTACTGTCTATGTTACACTTAATCACAACCTCTACTGTCCTACTAGCACTACTGTCTATGTTACACTAAATCACACCCTCTACTGTCCTAGCGCTACTGTATATGCTACACTTAATCACAACCTCTAATGTCCTAGCGCTACTGTATATGCTACATTTAATCACAACCTCTACTATCCTGCTAGCGCTACTGTCTATGTTACACTTAATCACACCCTCTACGGTACTACTAGCGCTACTGTCTATGCTACACTTAATCACACCCTCTACTGTCCTACTAGCGCTACTGTCTATGCTACACTAAATCACATCCTCTACTGTCCTACTAGCGCTACTGTCTATGCTACACTAAATCACACCCTCTACTGTCCTACTAGGCTACTGTCCTGCCTATGTTACACTTAATCACAACATCTACTGTCCTACTAGCGATACTGTTTATGTTACACTTAATGACACCCTCTACGGTCCTACTGGCTCTACTGTCTATGCTACACTTAATCACACCCTCTACTGTCCTAGTAGCGCTACTGTATATGCTACACTTAATCACAACCTCTACTATCCTACTAGCGCTACTGTATATGCTACACTTCATCACAACCTCTTCTATCCTACTAGCGCTACTGTCTATGTTACACTTAATGACACCCTCTACGTTCCTACTGGCACTACTGTCTATGCTAGACTTAATCACAACCTCTACTGTCCTAGTAGCGCTACTGTATATGCTACACTTAATCACAACCTCTACTAGCGCTACTGTATATGCTACACTTAATCACAACCTCTTCTATCCTACTAGCGCTACTGTCTATGTTACACTTAATCACAACCTCTACTATCCTACTAGCGCTACTGTCCTGCCTATGTTACACTTAATCACACCCTCTACTGTCCTACTAGCGCTACTGTCTATGCTACACTTAATCACACTCTAATGTTCTACTAGCGCTACTGTCCTGCCTATGTTACACTTAATCACAACCTCTACTGTCCTACTAGCGTTACTGTCCTGCCTATGTTACACTTAATCACAACCTCTACTGTCCTACTAGCGCTACTGTCTATGCTACACTAAATCACACTCTCTAATGTCCTACTAGCGCTACTGTCTATGCTACACTTAATTACAACATCTACTGTCCTACTAGCGCTACTGTCCTGCATATGTTACACTTAATCACACCCTCTACTGTCCTACTAGCGCTACTGTCTATGCTACACATAATCACACTCTAATGTTCTACTAGCGCTACTGTCCTGCCTATGTTACACTTAATCACAACCTCTACTGTCCTACTAGCGCTACTGTCCTGCCTATGTTACACTTAATTACAACCTCTACTGGCGCTACTGTCTATGCTACACTTAATCACACTCTCTAATGTCCTACTAGCGCTACTGTCTATGCTACACTTAATCACAACCTCTACTGTCCTACTAGCGCTACTGTCCTGCCTATGTTACACTTAATCACACCCTCTACTGTCCTACTAGCGCTACTGTATATGCTACGCTTAATCACAACCTCTACTGTCCTACTAGCGCTACTGTCCTGCCTATGTTACACATAATCACACCCTCTACTGTCCTACTAGCGCTACGGTCTATGTTTCACTTAATCACAACCTCTACTGTCCTACTAGCGCTACTGTCTATGCTACACTTAATCACACCATCCACTGTCCTACTAGCGCTACTGTTTATGCTAAACTAAATCACACCCTCTACTGTCCTACTAGCTCTACTGTCTATGTTACACTTAATGACACCCTCTACTGTCATACTAGCGCTACTGTCTATGCTACACTTAATCACACCCTCTACTGTCCTAGCGCTACTGTATATGCTACACTTAATCACAACCTCTACTATACTACTAGCGCTACTGTCTATGTTACACTTAATCACAACCTCTACTGTCCTACTAGCGTTACTGTTCTGCCTATATTAAACCTAATCACACCCTCTACTGTCCTACTAGCGCTAGGGTCTATGTTATACATAATCACAACCTCTACTGTCCTACTAGCGCTACTGTCTATGTTATACTTAATCGCACTTGACATCACAGTGTAGCACGGTGTATTTCATTTTCTAGACATCACAGTGTGGCACAGTGTATTTCATGCACTAGACATCACAGTGTGGCACGGTGTATTTCATGCACTAGACATCACAGTGTGGCATGGAGTATTTCATGCACTAGACATCACAGTGTTGCATGGAGTATTTCATGCACTAGATACAACAGTGTGTCATGGAGTAGTTCTTCAACTAGACACCACAGTGTGGCACGGTGCACTAGACACCACAGTGTGGCATGGAGTATTTCATGCACTAGACATCACAGTGGCATGGAGTAGTTCATGCAATAGACATCACAATGTTGCATGGAGTATTTCATGCACTAAACATCACAATGTGGTATGGAGTATTTCATGCACTAGACATCACAGTGTGGCATGGAGTATTTCATGCACTAGACACCACAGTGTGGCATGGAGTATTTCATGCACTAGACACCACAGTATGGCATGGAGTTTATCATGCACTAGACATCACAGTGTGACATGTAGTATTTCATGCACTAGACACCACAATGTGGCATGTAGTATTTCATGCACTAGACACCACAGTGTGGCATGGAGTATTTCATGCACTAGACACCACAGTATGGCATGGAGTATATCATGCACTAGACATCACAGTGTGACATGTAGTATTTCATGCACTAGACACCACAATGTGGCATGTAGTATTTCATGCACTAGACACCACAATGTGGCATGGAGTATTTCATGCACTAGACATCACAGTGTGACAGGTATTATTTCATGCACTAGACACCACAGTGTGGCATGGAGTATTTCTTACACTGGACACTACAGTGTGGTGTGGAGTACAGCATGCACTAGACATCACAGTGTGACATGTAGTATTTCATGAACTAGACACCACAGTGTGGCATGACGTATTTCATGCACTAGACACCACAGTGTGGCATGGAGTATTTCATGCACTAGACACCACAGTGTGGCATGGAGTATTTCATGCATTAGACACCACAGTGTGGCATGGAATATTTCATACACTAGACACCAGAGTGTGGCATTGTGTGTTGCATGCACTATTCACCACATTGTGCATAGAGTATTTTATGCACTAGACCCCACAATGTGGCATGGAGTATGTCATGCACTAGACACCACAGTATCACATGGAGTGTTTCATGCAATAGACACCAGAGTTTGGCATGGAGTATTTCATGCACTAGACACCACAGTGTGGCATGGCGTATTTCATGCACTAGACACCACAGTGTGGCATGAAGTATTTCATAAAATAGACACCACAGTGTGGCACGGTGTATTTCATGCACTAGATATCACAGTGTGGCGTGGAGTATTTCATGCACTTGACATCACAGTGTGGCATGGTGTATTTCATGCTCTAGACATCACAGTGTGGCACAGTGTATTTCATGCACTAGACATCACAGTGTGGCGTGGAGTATTTCATGCACTAGACATCACAGTGTGGCACGGTGTATTTCATGCACTAGACATCACAGTGTGGCATGGAGTATTCCATGCACTAGACACCACAGTGTGGCATGGAGTAGTTCATGCACTAGATACAACAGTGTGTCATGGAGTAGTTCTTCAACTAGACACCACAGTGTGGCACGGTGCACTAGACACCACAGTGTGGCATGGAGTATTTCATGCACTAGACATCACAGTGGCATGGAGTAGTTCATGCAATAGACATCACAATGTGGCATGGAGTATTTCATGCACTATACATCACAATGTGGTATGGAGTATTTCATGTACTAGACATCACAGTGTGGTATGGAGTATTTCATGCACTAGACACCACAGTGTGGCATGGAGTAGTTCATGCACTAGACACCACAGTGTGGCATGGAGTATTTCATGCGCTAGACACCACAGTGTGGCATGGAGTATTTCATGCACTAGACATCACAGTGTGACATGTAGTATTTCATGCACTAGACACCACAATGTGGCATGTAGTATTTCATGCACTAGACACCACAGTGTGGCATGGAGTATGTCCTACACTGGACACCACAGTGTGGTGTGGAGTACAGCAAGCACTAGACATCACAGTGTGACATGTAATATTTCATGCACTAGACACCACAGTGTGGCATGGGGTATTTCAAGCACTAGACACCACAGTGTGGCATGACGTATTTCATGCACTAGACAACACAGTGTGGCGTGGAGTATTTCATGCACTTGACATCACAGTGTGGCACGGTGTATTTCATGCTCTAGACATCACAGTGTGGCACAGTGTATTTCATGCACTAGAAATCACAGTGTGGCATGGAGTATTTCATGCACTAGATACAACAGTGTGTCATGGAGTAGTTCTTCAACTAGACACCACATTGTGGCACGGTGCACTAGACACCACAGTGTGGAATGGAGTATTTCATGCACTAGACATCACAGTGTCACGGAGTATTTCATGCACTAAGCATCACAATGTGGTATGGAGTATTTCATGCACTAGACATCACAGTGTGGCATGGAGTATTTCATGCACTAGACATCACAGTATGGCATGGAGTAGTTCATGCACTAGACACCACAGTGTGGCATGGAGTGGTTCATGCACTAGACACCAAAGTGTGGCATGGAGTATATCATGCACTAGACACATCAGTGTGGCATGGAGTATTTCATACATTAGACACCACAGTGTGGCATTGTGTGTTGCATGCATTATTCACCACATTGTGCATGGAGTGTTTCATGCACTGGACCCCACAGTGGCATGGCGTAGGTCATGCACTAGACATCACATTGTGGCATGGAGTATTTCATACACTACACACCACAGTGTGGCATTGTGTGTTGCATGCACTATTCACCACATTGTGCATGGAATATTTCATGCACTAGACCCCACAGTGTGGCATGGAGTATTTCATGCACTAGACACCACAGTATGACATGGAGTGTTTCATGCAATAGACACCACAGTTTGGCATGGAGTATATTTCCTACACTGGACACCACAATGTGGTGTGCAGAACAGCATGCACTAGACACCACAATGTGGCATGGAGTATTTCATGCACTAGATACCACAGTGTGGCATGGAGTAGTTCATGCACTAGACATCAGAGTGTGACATGTAGTATGTCATGCACTAGACACCACAGTGTGGCGTGGTGTATTTCATGCACTAGACATCACAGAGTAGCATGGTGTATTTCATGCACTAGATACCACAGTGTGGCATGGAGTATTTCATGCATTAGACACCACAGTGTGGCATGGAGTATTTCATGCACTAGACATCACAGAGTGGCATGGTGTATTTCATGCACTAGACAACACAGTGTGGCATGGAGTATTTCATGCACTAGACACCACAATGTGGCATGGAGTATTTCATGCACTAGACATCACAGTGTGGCACGGTGTATATCATGCACTAGAAATCACAGTGTAGCACGGAGTATTTCTTGCACTAGACATCACAGTGTGGCACGATGTATTTCATGCACTAGACATCACAGTGTGGCATGGTCTATTTCACACACTAGAAATCACAGTGTGGCGTGGAGTATTTCATACACTAGACATCACAGTGAGGCACGGTGTATTTCATGCACTAGACATCACAGTGTGGCATGGAGTATTTCATGCACTAGACACCACAGTGTGTCATGGAGTAGTTCTTCCACTAGACACCACAGTGTGGCACGGTGCACTGGACATCACAATGTGGCATGGAGTATTTCATGCACTAGACACAACAATGTGGCATGGAGTAGTTCATGCACTAGACACCACAGTGTGGCATGGAGTAGTTCATGCAGTAGACATCACAGTTTGACATGTAGTATTTCATGCACTAGACACCACAGTGTGGCATTGATTATTTCCTACACTGGACACCACAGTGTGGTGTGGAGTACAGCATGCACTAGACACCACAATGTGGCATGGAGTATTTCATGCACAAGATATCACAGTGTTTGCATGGAGTAATGCATGCTCTAGACATCACAGTGTGACATGTAGTATTTCATGCACTAGACACCACAATGTGGCATGTAGTATTTCACGCACTAGACACCACAGTGTGGCATGGAGTATTTCATGCACTAGACACCACAATGTGGCATGTAGTATTTCATGCACTAGACACCACAGTGTGACATGTAGTATTTCATGCACTAGACACCACAATGTGGCATGTAGTATTTCATGCACTAGACACCACAATGTGGCACGGTGTATTTCATGCACTAGACACCACAATGTGGCAAGGTATATTTCATGCACTAGAAATCAGAGTATGGCGTGGAGTATTTCATGCACTAGACATCACAGTGTGGCATGGATTAGTTCATGCACTAGACACCACAGTGTGGCACGGTGTATTTCATGAAATAGACATCACAGTTGGCATGGAGTATTTCATGCACTAGACATCACAGTGTGGCATGGAGCATTACATGCACTAGACACCACCGTGTGGCATGGAGTATGTTATGCACTAGACACCACAGTGTGGCATGGAGTAGTTCATGCACTAGACATCACAGTGTGACATGTAGTATGTCATGCACTAGACATCACAATGTGGCATGAAGTATTTCATGCACCAGACACCAAAGTGTGGCATGGAGTATTTCCTACACTGGACTCCATAGTTTGGTGTGGAGTAGAGCATGCACTAGACACCACAATGTGGCATGGAGTGTTTCATGCACTAGACACCACAGTGTGGCATGGAGTATTTCATGCACTAGACACCACAGTGTGGCATGGAGTACAGCATGCACTAGACACCACAATGTGGCATGGAGTATTTCATGCACTAGACACCACAGTATAGCATTGAATGTTTTCATGCACTAGACACCACAGTTTGGCATGGTGTATTTCAGGCACTAGACACCACAGTGTGGCATGACGTATTTCATGCAATAGACACCACAGTGTGGCATGACGTATTTCATGCACTAGACACCACAGTGTGGCATGGGTTATTTCATGCACTAGACATCACAGTATGACTTGGAGTAATTCATGCACTAGACATCACAGTGTGGCACGGTGTATTTCATGCACTAGACATCACAGTGTGGCATGGAGTATTTCATGCACTAGACATCACAGTGTGGCACGGTGTATTTCATGCAATAGACATCACAGTGTGGCACGGTGTATGTCATGCACTAGACATCACAATGGGGCACAGTGTATTTCATGCACTAGACATCACAGTGTGGTACAGTGTATTTCATGCACTAGACATCACAGTGTGGCACAGTGTATGTCATGCACTAGACATCACAGTGTGGCATGGAGTATTTCTTCCACTAGACACCACATTGTGGCACGGTGCACTAGACACCACAGTGTGGCATGGAGTATTTCACGATCTAGATATCACAGTTCGGCATGGAGTATTTCATGCACTAGATACCACAGTGGCATGGAGTAGTTCATGCACTAGACATCACAGTGTGACATGTAGTTTTTCATGCACTAGACACCACAATGTGGCATGGAGTAGTTCATGCACTAGTCATCACAGTGTGACATGTAGTATTTCATGCACTAGACACCATAATGTGGCAGGGAGTATTTCGTGCACTAGATACCACAGTATGGCATGGAGTGTTTCTTGCACTAGACACCACAGTTTGGCATGGAGTAGTTCATGCACTAGACACCACAGTGTGGCATGGTGTATTTCATGCACTAGACACGACAGTGTGGCATGGAATATTTCATGCACTAGACACGACAGTGTGGCATGGAGTATTTCATGCACTAGACATCACAGTGTGACATGTAGTATTTCATGCACCAGACACCAAAGTGTGGCATGGAGTATTTCCTACACTGGACACCACAGTTTGGTGTGGAGTACAGCATGCACTAGACACCACAATGTGGCATGGAGTGTTTCATGCACTAGACACCACAGTGTGGCATGGAGTATTTCATGCACTAGACACCACAGTGTGGCATGGAGTACAGCATGCACTAGACACCACAATGTGGCATGGAGTATTTCATGCACTAGACACCATAGTATAGCATTGAATGTTTTCATGCACTAGACACCACAGTTTGGCATGGTGTATTTCAGGCACTAGACACCACAGTGTGGCATGACGTATTTCATGCACTAGACACCACAGTGTGGCATGGGTTATTTCATGCACTAGACATCACAGTATGGCTTGGAGTAATTCATGCACTAGACATCACAGTGTGGCACGGTGTATGTCATGCACTAGACATCACAGTGTGGCACAGTGTATTTCATGCACTAGACATCACAGTGTGGCACAGTGTCTTTCATGCACTAGACATCACAGTGTGGTGTGGAGTATTTCATGCACTAGACATCACAGTGTGGCATGGAGTAGTTCTTCCACTAGACACCACATTGTGGCACGGTGCACTAGACACCACAGTGTGGCATGGAGTATTTCACGATCTAGACATCACAGTTCGGCATGGAGTATTTCATGCACTAGACATCACAATGTGGCATGGAGTATTCCATGCACTAGACACCACAGTGTGGCATGGAGTAGTTCATGCACTAGATACAACAGTGTGTCATGGAGTAGTTCTTCAACTAGACACCACAGTGTGGCACGGTGCACTAGACACCACAGTGTGGCATGGAGTATTTCATGCACTAGACATCACAGTGGCATGGAGTAGTTCATGCAATAGACATCACAATGTGGCATGGAGTATTTCATGCACTATACATCACAATGTGGTATGGAGTATTTCATGTACTAGACATCACAGTGTGGTATGGAGTATTTCATGCACTAGACACCACAGTGTGGCATGGAGTAGTTCATGCACTAGACACCACAGTGTGGCATGGAGTATTTCATGCGCTAGACACCACAGTGTGGCATGGAGTATTTCATGCACTAGACATCACAGTGTGACATGTAGTATTTCATGCACTAGACACCACAATGTGGCATGTAGTATTTCATGCACTAGACACCACAGTGTGGCATGGAGTATGTCCTACACTGGACACCACAGTGTGGTGTGGAGTACAGCAAGCACTAGACATCACAGTGTGACATGTAATATTTCATGCACTAGACACCACAGTGTGGCATGGGGTATTTCAAGCACTAGACACCACAGTGTGGCATGACGTATTTCATGCACTAGACAACACAGTGTGGCGTGGAGTATTTCATGCACTTGACATCACAGTGTGGCACGGTGTATTTCATGCTCTAGACATCACAGTGTGGCACAGTGTATTTCATGCACTAGAAATCACAGTGTGGCATGGAGTATTTCATGCACTAGATACAACAGTGTGTCATGGAGTAGTTCTTCAACTAGACACCACATTGTGGCACGGTGCACTAGACACCACAGTGTGGAATGGAGTATTTCATGCACTAGACATCACAGTGTCACGGAGTATTTCATGCACTAAGCATCACAATGTGGTATGGAGTATTTCATGCACTAGACATCACAGTGTGGCATGGAGTATTTCATGCACTAGACATCACAGTATGGCATGGAGTAGTTCATGCACTAGACACCACAGTGTGGCATGGAGTAGTTCATGCACTAGACACCAAAGTGTGGCATGGAGTATATCATGCACTAGACACATCAGTGTGGCATGGAGTATTTCATACATTAGACACCACAGTGTGGCATTGTGTGTTGCATGCATTATTCACCACATTGTGCATGGAGTGTTTCATGCACTGGACCCCACAGTGGCATGGCGTAGGTCATGCACTAGACATCACATTGTGGCATGGAGTATTTCATACACTACACACCACAGTGTGGCATTGTGTGTTGCATGCACTATTCACCACATTGTGCATGGAATATTTCATGCACTAGACCCCACAGTGTGGCATGGAGTATTTCATGCACTAGACACCACAGTATGACATGGAGTGTTTCATGCAATAGACACCACAGTTTGGCATGGAGTATATTTCCTACACTGGACACCACAATGTGGTGTGCAGAACAGCATGCACTAGACACCACAATGTGGCATGGAGTATTTCATGCACTAGATACCACAGTGTGGCATGGAGTAGTTCATGCACTAGACATCAGAGTGTGACATGTAGTATGTCATGCACTAGACACCACAGTGTGGCGTGGTGTATTTCATGCACTAGACATCACAGAGTAGCATGGTGTATTTCATGCACTAGATACCACAGTGTGGCATGGAGTATTTCATGCATTAGACACCACAGTGTGGCATGGAGTATTTCATGCACTAGACATCACAGAGTGGCATGGTGTATTTCATGCACTAGACAACACAGTGTGGCATGGAGTATTTCATGCACTAGACACCACAATGTGGCATGGAGTATTTCATGCACTAGACATCACAGTGTGGCACGGTGTATATCATGCACTAGAAATCACAGTGTAGCACGGAGTATTTCTTGCACTAGACATCACAGTGTGGCACGATGTATTTCATGCACTAGACATCACAGTGTGGCATGGTCTATTTCACACACTAGAAATCACAGTGTGGCGTGGAGTATTTCATACACTAGACATCACAGTGAGGCACGGTGTATTTCATGCACTAGACATCACAGTGTGGCATGGAGTATTTCATGCACTAGACACAACAGTGTGTCATGGAGTAGTTCTTCCACTAGACACCACAGTGTGGCACGGTGCACTGGACATCACAATGTGGCATGGAGTATTTCATGCACTAGACACAACAATGTGGCATGGAGTAGTTCATGCACTAGACACCACAGTGTGGCATGGAGTATTTCATGCACTAGACATCACAGTGTGGCATGGAGCATTACATGCACTAGACACCACCGTGTGGCATGGAGTATGTTATGCACTAGACACCACAGTGTGGCATGGAGTAGTTCATGCACTAGACATCACAGTGTGACATGTAGTATGTCATGCACTAGACATCACAATGTGGCATGAAGTATTTCATGCACCAGACACCAAAGTGTGGCATGGAGTATTTCCTACACTGGACTCCATAGTTTGGTGTGGAGTAGAGCATGCACTAGACACCACAATGTGGCATGGAGTGTTTCATGCACTAGACACCACAGTGTGGCATGGAGTATTTCATGCACTAGACACCACAGTGTGGCATGGAGTACAGCATGCACTAGACACCACAATGTGGCATGGAGTATTTCATGCACTAGACACCACAGTATAGCATTGAATGTTTTCATGCACTAGACACCACAGTTTGGCATGGTGTATTTCAGGCACTAGACACCACAGTGTGGCATGACGTATTTCATGCAATAGACACCACAGTGTGGCATGACGTATTTCATGCACTAGACACCACAGTGTGGCATGGGTTATTTCATGCACTAGACATCACAGTATGACTTGGAGTAATTCATGCACTAGACATCACAGTGTGGCACGGTGTATTTCATGCACTAGACATCACAGTGTGGCATGGAGTATTTCATGCACTAGACATCACAGTGTGGCACGGTGTATTTCATGCAATAGACATCACAGTGTGGCACGGTGTATGTCATGCACTAGACATCACAATGGGGCACAGTGTATTTCATGCACTAGACATCACAGTGTGGTACAGTGTATTTCATGCACTAGACATCACAGTGTGGCACAGTGTATGTCATGCACTAGACATCACAGTGTGGCATGGAGTATTTCTTCCACTAGACATCACAGTTTGGCATGGAGTATTTCATGCACTAGATACCACAGTGGCATGGAGTAGTTCATGCACTAGACATCACAGTGTGACATGTAGTTTTTCATGCACTAGACACCACAATGTGGCATGGAGTAGTTCATGCACTAGTCATCACAGTGTGACATGTAGTATTTCATGCACTAGACACCATAATGTGGCAGGGAGTATTTCGTGCACTAGATACCACAGTATGGCATGGAGTGTTTCTTGCACTAGACACCACAGTTTGGCATGGAGTAGTTCATGCACTAGACACCACAGTGTGGCATGGTGTATTTCATGCACTAGACACGACAGTGTGGCATGGAATATTTCATGCACTAGACACGACAGTGTGGCATGGAGTATTTCATGCACTAGACATCACAGTGTGACATGTAGTATTTCATGCACCAGACACCAAAGTGTGGCATGGAGTATTTCCTACACTGGACACCACAGTTTGGTGTGGAGTACAGCATGCACTAGACACCACAATGTGGCATGGAGTGTTTCATGCACTAGACACCACAGTGTGGCATGGAGTATTTCATGCACTAGACACCACAGTGTGGCATGGAGTACAGCATGCACTAGACACCACAATGTGGCATGGAGTATTTCATGCACTAGACACCATAGTATAGCATTGAATGTTTTCATGCACTAGACACCACAGTTTGGCATGGTGTATTTCAGGCACTAGACACCACAGTGTGGCATGACGTATTTCATGCACTAGACACCACAGTGTGGCATGGGTTATTTCATGCACTAGACATCACAGTATGGCTTGGAGTAATTCATGCACTAGACATCACAGTGTGGCACGGTGTATGTCATGCACTAGACATCACAGTGTGGCACAGTGTATTTCATGCACTAGACATCACAGTGTGGCACAGTGTCTTTCATGCACTAGACATCACAGTGTGGTGTGGAGTATTTCATGCACTAGACATCACAGTGTGGCATGGAGTAGTTCTTCCACTAGACACCACATTGTGGCACGGTGCACTAGACACCACAGTGTGGCATGGAGTATTTCACGATCTAGACATCACAGTTCGGCATGGAGTATTTCATGCACTAGACATCACAATGTGGCATGGAGTATTTCATGCACTAGACATCACAATGTGGTATGGAGAATTTCATGCACTAGACACCACAGTGTGGCATGGAGTATTTCATGCACTAGATACGACAGTGTGGCATGGAGTAGTTCATGCACTAGACATCACAGTGTGACATGTAGTTTTTCATGCACTAGACACCACAATGTGGCATGGAGTAGTTCATGCACTAGTCATCACAGTGTGACATGTAGTATTTCATGCACTAGACACCATAGTGTGGCAGGGATTATTCCATGCACTAGATACCACAGTATGGCATGGAGTGTTTCTTGCACTAGACACCACAGTTTGGCATGGAGTAGTTCATGCACTAGACACCACATTGTGGCATGGAGTATTTCACGATCTAGACATCACAGTTCGGCATGGAGTATTTCATGCACTAGACATCACAATGTGGCATGGAGTATTTCATGCACTAGACATCACAATGTGGTATGGAGAATTTCATGCACTAGACACCACAGTGTGGCATGGAGTATTTCATGCACTAGATACGACAGTGTGGCATGGAGTAGTTCATGCACTAGACATCACAGTGTGACATGTAGTTTTTCATGCACTAGACACCACAATGTGGCATGGAGTAGTTCATGCACTAGTCATCACAGTGTGACATGTAGTATTTCATGCACTAGACACCATAGTGTGGCAGGGATTATTCCATGCACTAGATACCACAGTATGGCATGGAGTGTTTCTTGCACTAGACACCACAGTTTGGCATGGAGTAGTTCATGCACTAGACACCACAGTATGGCATGGTGTATTTCATGCACTATACACGACAGTGTGGCATGGAATATTTCATGCACTAGACCCCACAGTGTGGCATGGAGTATTTCATGCACTAGACATCCCATTATGGCATGGAGTATTTCATGCACTAGACATCACAGTGTGGCACGGTGTATTTCATGCACTAGACATCACAGTGTGACATGGAATATTTCATGCACTAGAAATCACAGTGTGGTACGGTGTATTTCATGCAATAGACATCACAGTGTGGCACGGTGTATTTCATGCACTAGACATCACAGTGTGGCGTGGAGTATTTCATGCACTAGACCTCACAGTGTGGCACGGTGTATTTCATGCACTAGACATCACAGTGTGGCACAGTGTAGTTCATGCACTAGACATCACAGTGTGGCGTGGAGTATTTCATGCACAAGACATCACAGTGTGGCACGGTCTATTTCATGCACTAGACATCACAGTGTGGCACAGTGTATGTCATGCACTAGACATCACAGTGTGGCATGGAGTATTTCATGCACTAGACATCACAGTGTGGCATGGAGTATTTCATGCACTAGACACCACAGTGTGGTATGGAATACAGCATGCACTAGACATCACAGTGTGGCACGGAGTATTTCATTAACTAGACAACACAGTGTGGCATGGAGTAGTTCATGCACTAGGCATCACAGTTTGACATGTAGTATTTCATGCACTAGACACCATAGTGTGGCATTGATTATTTCCTACACTGGACACCACAGTGTGGTGTGGAGTACATCATGCACTAGACACCACAATGTGGCATGGAATATTTCATGCACTAGACATTACAGAGTGGCGTGGTATATTGCATGCACTAGACATCAGAGTGTGGCATGGAGTATTTCATGCACTAGATACCACAGTGTGTCATTGAGTAGTTCTTCCACTAGACACCACAGTGTGGCACGGTGCACTAGACACCACAATGTGGCATGGAATATGTCATGCACTAGACACCACAGTGTGGCATGGAGTATGTCATGCACTAGACAACACAGTGTGGCATGGAGTAGTCCATGCACTAGACATCACAGTGTGACATGTAGTATTTCATGCACTAGACATCACAGTGTGGTGTGGAGTATTTCATGCACTAGACATCACAGTGTGGCACGGTGTATTTCATACACTAGACATCACAGTGTGGCATGGAGTATTTCATGCACTAGACATCACAGTGTGGCATGGGGTATTTCATGCACTAGACACCACAGTGTGGCATGGAGTAGTTCATGCACTAGACATCACAGTGTGACATGCAGTATTTCAGGCACTAGACAACACAATGTGGCATGGAGTATTTCATGCACTAGACACCACAGTGTGGCATGGAATATGTCATACACTGGACACCACAGTGTGGTGTGGAGTACAGCATGCACTAGACACCACAATGTGGCATGGAGTATTTCATGCACTAGACCTCACAGTGTGGCATGGAGTATTTCATGCACTAGACACCACAGTGTGTCATGGAGTAGTTCTTCCACTAGACACCACAGTGTGGCATGGCGTATTTCATGCACTAGACACCACAGTGTGGCATGGAGTATTTCATACTCTAGACAACACAGTGTGGCATTAGGTGTTGCATGCACTATTCACCACATTGTGCATGGAGTATTTCATGCACTAGACCCCACAGTGTGGCATGGAGTATTTCATGCACTAGACACCACAGTATGGCATTGAGTGTTTTCATGCACTAGACACCGCAGTTTGGCATGGTGTATTTCATGCACTAGACACCACAGTGTGGCGTGGAGTATTTCATAAACTAGACACGACAGTGTGGCTTGGAGTATTTCATGCACTAGACCTCACAGTGTGGCACGGTGTATTTCATGCACTAGACATCACAGTGTGGCACAGTGTAGTTCATGCACTAGACATCACAGTGTGGTGTGGAGTATTTCATACACAAGACATCACAGTGTGGCACGGTCTATTTCATGCACTAGACATCACAGTGTTGCACAGTGTATTTCATGCACTAGACATCACATTGTGGCATGGAGTATTTCATGCACTAGACATCACAGTGTGGCATGGAGTATTTCATGCACTAGACACCACAGTGTGGTATGGAATACAGCATGCACTAGACATCACAGTGTGGCACGGAGTATTTCATTAACTAGACAACACAGTGTGGCATTGATTATTTCCTACACTGGACACCACAGTGTGGTGTGGAGTACATCATGCACTAGACACCACAATGTGGCATGGAATATGTCATGCACTAGACATCACAGAGTGGCGTGGTATATTGCATGCACTAGACATCAGAGTGTGGCATGGAGTATTTCATGCACTAGATACCACAGTGTGTCATTGAGTAGTTCTTCCACTAGACACCACAGTGTGGCACGGTGCACTAGACACCACAGTGTGGCATGGAGTATGTCATGCACTAGACATCACAGTGTGGCATGGAGTATGTCATGCACTAGACAACACAGTGTGGCATGGAGTAGTTCATGCACTAGACATCACAGTGTGACAGGTAGTATTTCATGCACTAGACATCACAGTGTGGTGTGGAGTATTTCATGCACTAGACATCACAGTGTGGCACGGTGTATTTCATGCACTAGACATCACAGTGTGGCATGGAGTATTTCATGCACTAGACATCACAGTGTGGCATGGGGTATTTCATGCACTAGACACCACAGTGTGGCATGGAGTAGTTCATGCACTAGACATCACAGTGTGACATGTAGTATTTCATGCACTAGACCCCACAATGTGGCATGGAGTATTTCATGCACTAGACACCACAGTGTGGCATGGAGTATGTCATACACTGGAAACCACAGTGTGGTGTGGAGTACAGCATGCACTAGACACCACAATGTGGCATGGAGTATTTCATGCACTAGACCTCACAGTGTGGCATGGAGTATTTCATGCACTAGACACCACAGTGTGTCATGGAGTAGTTCTTCCACTAGACACCACAGTGTGGCATGGCGTATTTCATGCACTAGACACCACAGTGTGGCATGGAGTATTTCATGCACTAGACACCACAGTGTGGCATGGAGTATTTCATACTCTAGACAACACAGTGTGGCATTGGGTGTTGCATGCACTATTCACCACAGTGTGCATGGAGTATTTCATGCACTAGACCCCACAGTGTGGCATGGAGTATTTCATGCACTAGACACCACAGTATGGCATTGAATGTTTTCATGCACTAGACACCACAGTTTGGCATGGTGTATTTCATGCACTAGACACCACAGTGTGGCGTGGAGTATTTCATAAACTAGACACGACAGTGTGGCATGGAGTATTTCATGCACTGGACGTCATAGTGTGGCATGGAGTATGTCATACACTGGACACCACAGTGTGGTGTGGAGTACAGCATGCACTAGACACCACAATGTGGCATGGCGTATTTCATGCATTAGACACCACAGTGTGGCATGGAGTATTTCATGCACTAGACACCACAGTGTGGCATGGAGTATTTCATACTCTAGACACCACAGTGTGGCATTGGGTGTTGCATGCACTATTCACCACATTGTGCATGGAGTATTTCATGCACTAGACCCCACAGTGTGGCATGGAGTATTTCATTCACTAGACACCACAGTATGGCATTGAGTGTTTTCATGCACTAGACACCACAGTTCGGCATGGAGTATTTCATGCACTAGACACCACAGTGGCATGGAGTAGTCCATGCACTAGACATCACAATGTGGCATAGAGTATTTCATGCACTAGACACCACAATGTGGTATGGAGTATTTCATGCACTAGACATCACAGTGTGGCATGGAGTATTTCATGCACTAGACACCACAGTGTGGCATGGAGTATTTCATGCGCTAGACACCACCGTGTGGCATGGAGTAGTTCATGCACTAGACATCACAGTGTGACATGTAGTATTTCATGCACTAGACACCACAATGTGGCATGGAGTATTTCATGCACTAGACACCACAGTGTGGCATGGAGTATGCCATACACTGGACACCACAGTGTGGTGTGGAGTAGAGCATGCACTAGACACCACAGTGTGGCATGGAGTATTTCATACTCTAGACACCACAGTGTGGCATTGTGTGTTGCATGCACTATTCACCACATTGTGCATGGAGTATTTCATACACTAGACCCCACAGTGTGGCAGGGAGTATTTCATGCACTACACACCACAGTATGGCATTGAATGTTTTCATGCACTAGACACCACAGTTTGGCATGGTGTATTTCATGCACTAGACACCACAGTGTGGCATGGAGTATTTCATGCACTAGACACGACAGTGTGGCATGGAGTATTTCATGCACTGGACGTCATAGTGTGGCATGGAGTATTTCATGCACTAGACACCACAGTATGGCATGGAGTATTTCATGCACTAGACATCACAGTGTGGCATGGAGTATTTCATGCGCTAGACACAACAGTGTGACATGGAGTATTTCATGCACTAGATACCACAATGTGGCATGGATTATTTCATGCACTAGACACAAAGGTATGGCATGGAGTATTTCATGCACTAGACACCACAATGTGGCATGGATTATTTCATGCACTAGACACCACAATGTGGCATGGATTATTTCATGCACTAGTCACCACAGTATGGCATGGAGTATTTCATGCGCTAGTCACCACAGTATGGCATGAAGTATTTCATGCACTAGACACCAAAGTGTGGCATGGAGTATTTCATGCACTAGACACCACAGTGTGGCATGGAGTATTTCATGCACTAGACACCACAGTGTGGCATGTAGTATTTCATTCACTAGACACCACAGTGTGCCATGGAGTATTTCATGCACTAGACACCACAATGTGGCATGGAGTAGTTCATGCACTAGACATCACAGAGTGGCATGGTGTATTTCATGCACTAGATACCACAATGTGGCATGGAGTAGTTCATGCACTAGATACCACAATGTGGCATGGAGTACAGCATGTACTAGACACCACAATGTGGCACTGTAGAACGTTTTATTGTTAACCTGTACATCTTCGCGCCTCACCATAACATTGCTAATGTCCCGATATGCGAAACTGTTCCAGAGTTGTGGGCTCTGCACAGTATTGGAATAAGAACTTTCAACATTATTCAAGTAGAGTTGTAAACCTAATAATTGCTATGTAATAGCTTTTGCGACAAATACCAAGTAGAACTATTGAAATGTGTTTAATCTTGGGCACTGTTAGTCAATTGAAACAACGCAATATCGAATTACAAAAGATTTTGCTGTTGAGCAGTTACTATCCAATCATCTTCATTCGTGCATTACCCAATGCACATTCAACCCACTGAGTTCATTATGTGTACCACTTCATATTACAATTGTCACAAAGGGTCCTATCAACGCTCATCATAGATTGAATAGATAACATTATATTATGCAATCATAGATCATCATACTCCTGGCTTATCAGAACGATTTCATATTAATGTGTTACTACATGCACACTGACAAATCGAGTACATATCTCAAACAAACATTAAAGCGACACTACATCAGTGAAAGCGTAAATTTATACAGAATGTAATTTCCTATTATATGATATTTTTCCAAATATTTGCTTCAAACACTGAGTACTTCAACTAATAAACAAGCGTCGTATACGCAGTTTGTTGACATAACATAATAATGTAACAGGGTCGACATACATGCATAATACAACCTGTGTAATCCCGAATAACGAGATTTATGGTACAGAGTTACCGTTATTTCTCACATGTGTGCCTATTATGCATATTTATTTGTAGACTAATCGTAGTTAAATTTATTATCTCTAAGCGACAGTATCAAGCGTTTAGTATTGACTACAGTGACAAAGAAATGTCAATTCAGGAGCGTGGATGACAGGTATATGAAATTCTGCATTCACGTTTGAAAGTTTGTAGACCACAAACACTGTTTATTGATTCAATATTTGTGTTCGAATGTATTCGGAAGAATTTCTAATAGCAATGCATTTATACGTGAACAATGCATTTGTTGGCATTTTGCGATGTAATGTCGCTTTAAAGTCACATTGATCATGAATAAATGACATTGACAATTGCCAAGATCGGTATTTAGCAATTATGCACGTTGCACAAACAATAGTACCCGAGTGTATCAGCTAAGAATCAGTAATGAACGTTAAGGTGTATTCTAAGTTGTGTGGTTCACTAAACAACGTTGTTCCACGTAATGTTTAATCATTGTTTGCTGTTTGCTGTTCTGATAGTGGAGCCAAAACAATTGGCTGAATATCAAACAACATATTTGTTTGCACATTCCGTCCAATTTATACAGCATTTTAAGTGTTAATGACTTTGAACCCAAGTACTAAACAAATATAATTTCCTATGCACATGATATTTAAATATCGTGAAAATAGAAAGCTCGGTTATCACTCGTGGCCGGTCTCCCTATTCACAGACAAGAAGTGACAAGAACCGTCAAGAGATGAAAAATGGTTAAATAGGCATACAAAACGTCGACAAGAGATGGTTACTGAACAAATATGATTAAATAAAGTCATCTAAAGTATTAAATATAACATGTGTTTGTCTTATATTGGCTTATTCTATCAAAAAAACTCAACACGATCAAACGCCGTCTTGACGGTCCGCCATACTGTAAAGGGACTTAACTCTGTCTGACCCAGCAGCCGACAAGAGAACAGGCACCTGTTCCCCTGTGTGCGTGCGCGTGTGTAATAATAATAATAATAAAGACTTTATTTAACGAGAGTACGTGTGTTTGAGCGCGCTCGCGCGTGCGTGCGTGCGTGCGTGCGTGCGTGCGTGCGTGCGTGCGTGCGTGCGTGCGTGCGTGCGTGCGTGCGTGCGTGCGTGCGTGCGTGCGTGCGTGCGTGCGTGCGTGCGTGCGTGCGTGCGTGCGTGCGTGCGTGCGTGCGTGCGTGCGTGCGTGCGTGCGTGCGTGCGTGCGTGCGTGCGTGAGTGCGTGCGTGCGTGCGTGCGTGCGTGCGTGCGTGCGTGCGTGCGTGCGTGCGTGCGTGCGTGTGCGTGCGTGCGTGCGTGCGTGCGTGCGTGCGTGCGTGCGTGCGTGCGTGCGTGCGTGCGTGCGTGGTGCGTGCGTGCTGTGCGTGCGTGCGTGCGGTTGGTGCGTGCGTGCGTGCGTGCGTGCGTGTGCGTGTGCGTGCGTGCGTGCGTGCGTGCGTGCGTGCGTGCGTGCGTGCGTGCGTGCGTGCGTGCGTGCGTGCGTGCGTGCGTGCGTGCGTGCGTGCGTGCGTGCGTGCGTGCGTGCGTGTGTGTGTGTGTGTGTGTGTGTGTGTGTGTGATTTGAACTGTTTCGGCCTTGCTTAAGGGCCTCGTCAGGCGGCGAAGCTACCGCGACAGCTTTGTGTTTGGTTTTTTCCCATGTTCCATGTATTTTGTTACACATTTCGTTGTTTGTCATGTATGAACTTACGGGCTTTTTAGGGCCGCGCCAGAGGTCTTTGTAAAATGTAAAACTTTGTAAGTTTTGTTGTACATGGAACCTCTGGCGCGGCCCTAAAAAGCTTGTTTATAACTTCATGAATGCTACTGGACAAGAGAATTACAATGGGGTCACGTCTGAGTTTTTTGCCCGCTGGTGAGAAGGTTGCATTACCCCGAGACTTTGTGAAACTAGTAGCATTTTGATGTTGGAGGGGATGTCATATATATGTCTCCTCAAGACAAGTTCGATGCAAGTACGAACTCTGATTTCAGCCGACTTCATCTCCTTTGACGTAGACGTGGGTCTTACCGGCAACGTCAACGTTTAGGCTGCTCAGAATCCGCCTTGAAACGGCGTCCTCTGTCAGTGCACTGCCGTATGTCAAGTCTGTCCTGTCTGTCAAAAGTTACGGCTCCTGTCGCATAAGGATCGACTCTACTTCTACCCCAACGTTTAGATTGCCACTGTTTGAATATGCCCTAGCCGTCACAGTGATTTATCATAATCTAAATGACCCTCAGGTGTGTTTGTACATGAAAGACAAAATAAATCACAACCACTATGTTGTAGATAATTGAATTGTTTGTTGATGATTTTTTGGCATTTTATGTGATACCACACATCGCATCCATCACCGATGCACATCTTTGTTATGGATAAGCCATGGTGCTGAAAAGTTGTATTTATATTTAACATTAATTACCGAAACGTTTTATATTTGATTAAATAGCTTAGATTAGAGATAAAATCAATATGATCCAAAGAATTAAAACTTTACGATTGAAATCCCCGATCCAAAGAATGTAGTAAATAATGATACAAATGGTAGAATACAGGTAAAACTGCAATATACGATACAAATGGTAGACTAGAGGTAAGACTGTAGTAAATAATGATACAAATGGTAGAATACAGGTAAAACTACAATATACGATACAAATGGTAGAATACAGGTAAAACTACAATATACGATACAAATGGTAGAATACAGGTAAAACTACAATATACGATACAAATGGTAGAATACAGGTAAAACTACAATATACAATACAAATGGTAGATTAGAGGTAAGACTGTAGTAAATAATGATACAAATGGTAGAATACTGGTAAAACTACAATATACAATACAAATGGTAGATTAGAGGTAAGACTGTAGTAAATAATGATACAAATGGTAGAATACAGGTAAAACTACAATATACAATACAAATGGTAGAATACAGGTAAAACTACAATATACGATACAAATGGTAGACTAGAGGCAAGACTGTGGTAAATAATGATACAAATGGTAGAATACAGGTAAGACTAGTAAATAATGATACAAATGGTAGACTAGAGGTAAGACTGTAGTAAATAATGACACAAATGGTAGAATACAGGTAAGACTGTAGTAAATAATGATACAAATGGTAGAATACAGGTAAGACTAGTAAATAATGATACAAATGGTAGAATACAGGTAAAACTACAATATACAATACAAATGGTAGAATACAGGT
>CM026392.1:59530082-59542747 GCA_014843695.1 Archivesica marissinica
ACTCCCAGTTATGGGCCAAATAGCTCCAGCTATGGGTCAAATAGTCTCACTGCCTTGTGAGTGCTAGGGATAGTGCATGTATATATTACATTTAGAATTAATAGCGTATTAACTGTAAAAACAAATACCTTCATTGTTACTTTGAATATCAAATGTATTCTAAGCACAACCAATTTGGTATTTATGAACATATATAGGCGATAAAGTAACTGTCTTCTTTCTCAAATATGTCTTGGTTTTATACCCCGTGGGGGGCCCCATAAATTATAACGATTGTTTGACAAAAGGTATGTCCAGTTTGTCCACTGACATACCATAGTGTGTTGATTTTAAGCGCTACAATGATTAAACAACTACTGGTAGTTATAAGATACATCGTTAGTGCTCAAAACTAAAATAATTCTTACAAAATAAAACATAGCAACAAACCTTGCGTTTAGCAGTTTAGTAGATAATACGCGACGGCATTGGTGAATTTCAATGTCTTTCTAAATCCTCCCCATTTGCCCCACGTTGTCTGTTTTAATTGAATTACCTGATATGTCGATTCATAACCACTGTTGTATAGGTTCTCGAAAGGGGTTTGACATTAATGGGACATACATAAACTTCCGTAAAATCTTTATCTCAACATAAACTTCTGTCATGTTCAACGTGCTTTTCTACATCCGCTATGTCACGCATGCGCGTTGTACGTGTTTATATTTTGGTTTGTTGATAAACAGTGCGTGTTGACGTTTCGGTGTTTGTAAACAATTCGCGTATACGACGGTTTGGACATTTGAATTTATTGGAATTTTATCGTTTCTGAGCGACTATATCGATTTTTGTAAACACACACCCATTAGTATTTATATTTTACACAAAACATCCTTTATTACGATGTAATGCTGGTTTAAATAGATACTTTATATAGTGATAACAAATCCTGCTTATGTTAGCCTGTCTTTAACAATGTCGGAATCTCTCATAGAATATTGTAGATTAGTATTAGTGGCAAAATCATCATCTAGAACCATAATAATATGGGTACTTTGATAACGCCAACATTTTACTAGTTCCCTTAAAACGTTCGTGAAGCAAAAGGGGGCGCAACGCAGTCCGAAAGGTAAAACTGTAAAGCAGTAGTATTTTCCCGTTAATGAAAATAATAAGAGGGTCTGATATTTATGATAAATATTTATTTCGAAAAAAGCTTGTATAGTCAAAATAGTCAGTGGAATACTTATCATTGATGTTTTTGTCTCCTGTGATGGTACTGTCTGGCTTTCCCCACACGTGGTTTCTGTACTGCCAGGGTTTACTAGGCCACGCTGGGCAGTTGTACCGGAAGTGGCCTTGTTGTCCGCATGCGAAACAAACGTCGCTGCTTGTTACCTATCGTCTGCCCCGAAAATGTTGGTTTGTATCCCGTGCCAGTGGAGTTGATGGTCCCTCATCGCGACTTGTAGTGCGTGAACAAAAATAAGGTTAACATATTTCTGCCTAGTAGTTATGGACTTAGGCATTTTAACGGCTCTAGTCTCGGCCTGCCTAAGCCGCTTCTCATCCTCGCTATCACTACCCAACACTGGTTTCTCATATACAGACACCGTTGTCCAACCCCCGGGGAACTATCAGCTATCTGTAATAACTTCTTTCTGTGTGTTAGCTTCTTAATCACAACCTCTACTGTCCTACTAGCGCTACTGTCTATGCTACACTTAATCACACCCTCTACTGTCCTACTAGCGCTACTGTCTATGCTACACTTAATCACACCCTCTACTGTCCTACTAGCGCTACTGTCTATGTTACACTTAATCACAACCTCTACTGTCCTACTAGCGCTACTGTCTATGTTACACTTAATCACACCCTCTACTGTCCTACTAGCGCTACTGTCTATGCTACACTTAATCACAACCTCTACTGTCTCTAGCGTACTGTCTATGCTACACTTAATCAACCCTCTACTGTCCTACTAGCGCTACTGCTAGCTTACACTAATCACACCCTTACTGTCCTACTGGCGTAGTCTATGCTACACTTAATCACACCCTCTATGTCCTACTAGCGTACTGTCTATGTACACTAATCACACCCTCTACTGTCCTACTAGCGCTACTGTCTATGCTACACTTAATCACACCCTCTACTGTCCTACTAGCGCTACTGTCTATGTTACACTTAATCACACCCTCTACTGTCCTACTAGCGATACTGTCTATGCTACACTTAATCACAACCTCTACTGTCCTACTAGCGTTACTGTCTATGCTACACTTAATCACAACCTCTACTGTCCTACTAGCGCTACTGTCTATGCTACACTTAATCACACCCTATACTGTCCTACTAGCGCTACTGTCTATGTTACACTTAATCACACCCTCTACTGTCCTACTAGCGCTACTGTCTATGCTACACTTAATCACACCCTATACTGTCCTACTAGCGCTACTGTCTATGCTACACTTAATCACACCCTCTACTGTCCTACTAGCGTTACTGTCTATGCTACACTTAATCACACCCTCTACTGTCCTACTAGCGTTACTGTCTATGCTACACTTAATCACACCCTCTACGGTCCTACTAGCGCTACTGTCTATGCTACACTTAATCACACCCTCTACTGTCCTACTAGCGCTACTGCCTATGCTACACTTAATCACACCCTCTACAGTCCTACTAGCGCTACTGTCTATGTTACACTTAATCACACCCTCTACTGTCCTACTAGCGCTACTGCCTATGTTACACTTAATCACACCCTCTACTGTCATACTAGTGCTACTGTCTATGCTACACTTAATCACAACCTCTACTGTCCTACTAGCGCTACTGTATATGATACACTTAATCACAAAGTATACTGTCCTACTAGCGCTACTGTCTATGCTACACTTAATCACACCCTCTACTCTCCTACTAGCGCTACTGTCTATGCTACACTTAATCACACCCTCTACTGTCCAACTAGCACTACTGTCTATGCTACACTTAATCACACCCTCTAATGTTCAACTAGCGCTACTGTCTATGTTACACTTAATCACACCCTCTAATGTCCTACTAGCGCTACTGTCTATGCTACACTTAATCACAACCTCTACTGTCCTACTAGCGCTACTGTCTATCTTACACTTAATCACACCCTCTACTGTCCTACTAGCGCGACTGTCTATGTTACACTTAATCACAACCTCTAATGTCCTACTAGCTCTACTGTCGATGCTACACTTAATCACAACCTCTACTGTCCTACTAGCGCTAATGTCCTGCCTATGTTACACTTAATCACATCCTCTACGGTCCTACTAGCGCTACTGTCTATGCTACATTTAATCACAAACTCTACGGTCCTACTAGCCCTACTGTCTATGCTACACTTAATCACACCCTCTACTGTCCTACTAGCGCTACTGCCTATGTTACACTTAATCACAGCCTATACTGTCCGACTAGCGCTACTGTCTAGGTTACACTTAATCACAACCTCTACGGTCCTACTAGCGCTACTGTCTATGCTATACTTATCATTTGTTGGTTGTTTGTTTTCCCTCTACTGTCCTACTAGCGCTACTGTCTATGCTACACTTAATCACAACCTCTACTGTCCTACTAGCGCTACTGTCTATGTTACACTTAATCACACCCTCTACTGTCCTACTAGCGCTACTGTCTATGCTACACTTAATCACACCCTCTACTGTCCTACTAGCGCTACTGCCTATGCTACACTTAATCACACCCTCTACAGTCCTACTAGCGCTACTGTCTATGTTACACTTAATCACACCCTCTACTGTCCTACTAGCGCTACTGCCTATGTTACACTTAATCACACCCTCTACTGTCATACTAGTGCTACTGTCTATGCTACACTTAATCACAACCTCTACTGTCCTACTAGCGCTACTGTATATGATACACTTAATCACAAAGTCTACTGTCCTACTAGCGCTACTGTCTATGCTACACTTAATCACACCCTCTACTGTCCTACTAGCGCTACTGTCTATGCTACACTTAATCACACCCTCTACTGTCCTACTAGCACTACTGTCTATGCTACACTTAATCACACCCTCTAATGTTCTACTAGCGCTACTGTCTATGTTACACTTAATCACACCCTCTATGTCCTACTAGCGCTACTGTCTATGCTACACTTAATCACACCCTCTACTGTCCTACTAGCGCTACTGTCTATGTTACACTTAATCACACCCTCTACTGTCCTACTAGCGCGACTGTCTATGTTACACTTAATCACAACCTCTAATGTCCTACTAGCTCTACTGTCGATGCTACACTTAATCACAACCTCTACTGTCCTACTAGCGCTAATGTCTATGTTACACTTAATCACACCTCTACGGTCCTACTAGCGCTACTGTCTATGCTACATTTAATCACAAACTCTACGGTCCTACTAGCCCTACTGTCTATGCTACACTTAATCACACCCTCTACTGTCCTACTAGCGCTACTGCCTATGTTACACTTAATCACAGCCTATACTGTCCGACTAGCGCTACTGTCTAGGTTACACTTAATCACAACCTCTACGGTCCTACTAGCGCTACTGTCTATGCTATACTTAATCACACCCTCTACTGTCCTAGCGCTACTGTATATGCTACACTTAATCAAACCCTCTACTGTCCTACTAGCGCTCCTGTCTATGCTACACTTAGTCACACCCTCTACTGTCCTAGCGCTACTGTATATGCTACACTTAATCTCAACCTCTACTTTCCTACTAGCGCTACTCTCTATGTTACACTTAATCACACCCTCTACTGTCCTAGCGCTAAAGTATATGCTACACTTAATCACAACCTCTACTATCCTACTAGCGCTACTGTCTATGTTACACTTAATCACAACCTCTACTGTCCTACTAGCGTTACTGTCCTGCCTATGTTACACTTAATCACACCCTCTTCTGGCCTACTAGCGCTACGGTCTATGCTACACTTAATCACACCCTCTACTGTCCTACTAGCGCTACTATCTATGCTACACTTAATCACAACCTCTACTGTCCTACTAGCGTTACTGTCCTGCCTATGTTACACTTAATCAAACCCTCTTCTGGCCTACTAGCGCTACGGTCTATGCTACACTTAATCACACCCTCTACTGTCCTACTAGCGCTACTATCTATGCTACACTTAATCACAACCTCTACTGTCCTACTAGCGCTACTGTCTATGTTACACTTAATCACACCCTCTACTGTCCTACTAGCGCTATTGTCTATGCTACACTTAATCACACCCTCTACGGTCCTACTAGCGCTACTGTCTATGCTACACTTAATCACAACCTCTACTGTCCTACTAGCGCTACTGTCTATGCTACACTTAATCACAACCTCTACTCTCCTACTAGCGTTACTGTCTATGTTACACTTAATCACACCCTCTACTGTCCTACTAGCGGTACTGTCTATGCTACACGTAATCACACCCTCCACTGTCCTACTAGCGCTACTGTCTATGCTATTCCTAATCACACACTTACTGTCCTACTAGCGCTACTGTATATACTATACCTAATCACACCCTCTACTCTCCTACTAGCGCTACTGTCCTGCCTATGTTACACGTAATCACACCCTCTACTGTCCTACTAGTGCTACTGTCTATGCTACACTTAATCACAACCTCTACTGTCCTACTAGCGGTACTGTCTATGCTACACTTAATCACACCCTCTACGGTCCTACTGGCACTACTGTCTATGCTACACTTAATCACATCCTCTACTGTCCTACTAGCGATACTGTCTATGCTACACTTAATCACACCCTCTACGGTCCTACTAGCGCTACTCTCCATGCTACACTTAATCACACCCTCTACTGTCCTACTAGCGCTACTGTCAATGCTACACTTAATCACACCCTCTACTGTCCTACTAGAGCTACTGCCTATGTTACACTTAATCACAACCTCTACGGTCCTACTAGAGCTACTGTCTATGCTACACTTAATCACACCCTATACTGTCCGACTAGCGCTACTGTCTATGTTACACTTAATCACAACCTCTACTGTCCTACTAGCGCTACTGTCCTGCATATGTTACACTTAATCACACCCTCTACTGTCCTACTAGCGCTACTGTCCTGCCTATGTTACACTTAATCACAACCTCTACTGTCCTACTAGTGCTACTGTCTATGCTACACTTAATCACACTCTCTAATGTCCTACTAGCGCTACTATCTATGCTACACTTAATCACAACCTCTACTGTCCTACTAGAGCTACTGTCCTGCCTATGTTACATTTAATCACACCCTCTACGGTCCTTCTCGCGCTACTCTCTATGCTACACTTAATCACACCCTCTACTGTCCTACTAGCGCTACTGTCTATGATACACTTAATCACACCCTCTACTGTCCTACTAGCGCTACTGTCTATGCTACACTTAATCACAACCTCTACTGTCCTACTAGCGCTACTGTCTATGCTACACTTAATCACAACCTTTACTGTCCTACTAGCTCTACTCTCTATGTTACACTTAATCACACCCTCTACTGTCCTACTAGCGGTACTGTCTATGCTACACGTAATCACACCCTCCACTGTCCTACTAGCGCTACTGTCTATGCTATTCCTAATCACACCCTTACTGTCCTACTAGCGCTACTGTATATGCTATACCTAATCACACCCTCTACTGTCCTACTAGCGCTACTGTCTATGTTACACTTAATCACACCCTCTACTGTCCTACTACGCTACTGTCCTGCCTATGTTACACATAATCACACCCTCTACTGTCCTACTAGCTCTACTGTATATGCTATACCTAATCACACCCTCTACTGTCCTACTAGCGCTACTGTCTATGTTACACTTAATCACACCCTCTACTGTCCTACTACGCTACTGTCCTGCCTATGTTACACGTAATCACACCCTCTACTGTCCTACTAGTGCTACTGTCAATGCTACACTTAATCACAAACTCTACTGTCCTACTGGCACTACTGTCTATGCTACACTTAATCACACCCTCTACTGTCCTACTAGCGCTACTGTCTATGTTACACTTAATCACAACCTCTAATGTCCTACTAGCTCTACTGTCGATGCTACACTTAATCACAACCTCTACTGTCCTACTAGCGCTAATGTCCTGCCTATGTTACACTTAATCACACCCTCTACGGTCCTACTAGCGCTACTGTCTATGCTACATTTAATCACAATCTCTACGGTCCTACTAGCCCTACTGTCTATGCTACACTTAATCACACCCTCTACTGTCCTACTAGCGCTACTGCCTATGTTACATTTAATCACAGCCTATACTGTCCGACTAGCGCTACTGTCTAGGTTACACTTAATCACACCCTCTACTGTCCTACTAGCGGTACTGTCTATGCTACACGTAATCACACCCTCCACTGTCCTACTAGCGCTACTGTCTATGCTATTCCTAATCACACACTTACTGTCCTACTAGCGCTACTGTATATACTATACCTAATCACACCCTCTACTCTCCTACTAGCGCTACTGTCCTGCCTATGTTACACGTAATCACACCCTCTACTGTCCTACTAGTGCTACTGTATATGCTACACTTAATCACAACCTCTACTGTCCTACTAGCGGTACTGTCTATGCTACACTTAATCACACCCTCTACGGTCCTACTGGCACTACTGTCTATGCTACACTTAATCACATCCTCTACTGTCCTACTAGCGATACTGTCTATGCTACACTTAATCACACCCTCTACGGTCCTACTAGCGCTACTCTCCATGCTACACTTAATCACAACCTCTACTGTCCTACTAGCGTTACTGTCAATGCTACACTTAATCACACCCTCTACTGTCCTACTAGAGCTACTGCCTATGTTACACTTAATCACAACCTCTACGGTCCTACTAGAGCTACTGTCTATGCTACACTTAATCACACCCTATACTGTCCGACTAGCGCTACTGTCTAGGTTACACTTAATCACAACCTCTACTCTCCTACTAGCGCTACTGTCTATGTTACACTTAATCACACCCTCTAATGTCCAACTAGCGCTACTGTCTATGTTACACTTAATCACAACCTCTACTGTCCTACTAGCGCTACTGTCCTGCATATGTTACACTTAATCACACCCTCTACTGTCCTACTAGCGCTACTGTCCTGCCTATGTTACACTTAATCACAACCTCTACTGTCCTACTAGTGCTACTGTCTATGCTACACTTAATCACACTCTCTAATGTCCTACTAGCGCTACTATCTATGCTACACTTAATCACAACCTCTACTGTCCTATAGAGCTACTGTCCTGCCTATGTTACATTTAATCACACCCTCTACGGTCCTTCTCGCGCTACTCTCTATGCTACAGTAATCACACCCTCTACTGTCCTACTAGCGCTACTGTCTATGATACACTTAATCACACCCTCTACTGTCCTACTAGCGCTACTGTCTATGCTACACTTAATCACAACCTCTACTGTCCTACTAGCGCTACTGTCTATGCTACACTTAATCACAACCTTTACTGTCCTACTAGCTCTACTCTCTATGTTACACTTAATCACACCCTCTACTGTCCTACTAGCGGTACTGTCTATGCTACACGTAATCACACCCTCCACTGTCCTACTAGCGCTACTGTCTATGCTATTCCTAATCACACCCTTACTGTCCTACTAGCGCTACTGTATATGCTATACCTAATCACACCCTCTACTGTCCTACTAGCGCTACTGTCTATGTTACACTTAATCACACCCTCTACTGTCCTACTACGCTACTGTCCTGCCTATGTTACACATAATCACACCCTCTACTGTCCTACTAGCTCTACTGTATATGCTATACCTAATCACACCCTCTACTGTCCTACTAGCGCTACTGTCTATGTTACACTTAATCACACCCTCTACTGTCCTACTACGCTACTGTCCTGCCTATGTTACACGTAATCACACCCTCTACTGTCCTACTAGTGCTACTGTCAATGCTACACTTAATCACAAACTCTACTGTCCTACTGGCACTACTGTCTATGCTACACTTAATCACACCCTCTACTGTCCTACTAGCGCGACTGTCTATGTTACACTTAATCACAACCTCTAATGTCCTACTAGCTCTACTGTCGATGCTACACTTAATCACAACCTCTACTGTCCTACTAGCGCTAATGTCCTGCCTATGTTACACTTAATCACACCCTCTACGGTCCTACTAGCGCTACTGTCTATGCTACATTTAATCACAATCTCTACGGTCCTACTAGCCCTACTGTCTATGCTACACTTAATCACACCCTCTACTGTCCTACTAGCGCTACTGCCTATGTTACATTTAATCACAGCCTATACTGTCCGACTAGCGCTACTGTCTAGGTTACACTTAATCACAACCTCTACGGTCCTACTAGCGCTACTGTCTATGCTATACTTAATCACACCCTCTACTGTCCTAGCGCTACTGTATATGCTACACTTAATCACACCCTCTACTGTCCTACTAGCGCTCCTGTCTATGCTACACTTAGTCACACCCTCTACTGTCCTAGCGCTACTGTATATGCTACACTTAATCTCAACCTCTACTTTCCTACTAGCGCTACTCTCTATGTTACACTTAATCACACCCTCTACTGTCCTAGCGCTACAGTATATGCTACACTTAATCACAACCTCTACTATCCTACTAGCGCTACTGTCTATGTTACACTTAATCACAACCTCTACTGTCCTACTAGCGCTACTGTCCTGCCTATGTTACACTTAATCACACCCTCTTCTGGCCTACTAGCGCTACTATCTATGCTACACTTAATCACAACCTCTACTGTCCTACTAGCGCTACTGTCTATGTTACACTTAATCACACCCTCTACTGTCCTACTAGCGCTATTGTCTATGCTACACTTAATCACACCCTCTACGGTCCTACTAGCGCTACTGTCTATGCTACACTTAATCACAACCTCTACTGTCCTACTAGCGCTACTGTCTATGCTACACTTAATCACAACCTCTACTCTCCTACTAGCGTTACTGTCTATGTTACACTTAATCACACCCTCTACTGTCCTACTAGCGGTACTGTCTATGCTACACGTAATCACACCCTCCACTGTCCTACTAGCGCTACTGTCTATGCTATTCCTAATCACACCCATACTGTCCTACTAGCGCTACTGTATATACTATACCTAATCACACCCTCTACTCTCCTACTAGCGCTACTGTCCTGCCTATGTTACACGTAATCACACCCTCTACTGTCCTACTAGTGCTACTGTCTATGCTACACTTAATCACAACCTCTACTGTCCTACTAGCGGTACTGTCTATGCTACACTTAATCACACCCTCTACGGTCCTACTGGCACTACTGTCTATGCTACACTTAATCACATCCTCTACTGTCCTACTAGCGATACTGTCTATGCTACACTTAATCACACCCTCTACGGTCCTACTAGCGCTACTCTCCATGCTACACTTAATCACACCCTCTACTGTCCTACTAGCGCTACTGTCAATGCTACACTTAATCACACCCTCTACTGTCCTACTAGAGCTACTGCCTATGTTACACTTAATCACAACCTCTACGGTCCTACTAGAGCTACTGTCTATGCTACACTTAATCACACCCTATACTGTCCGACTAGCGCTACTGTCTAGTTACACTTAATCACAACCTCTACTGTCCTACTAGCGCTACTGTCCTGCATATGTTACACTTAATCACACCCTCTACTGTCCTACTAGCGCTACTGTCCTGCCTATGTTACACTTAATCACAACCTCTACTGTCCTACTAGCGCTACTGTCTATGCTACACTTAATCACACTCTCTAATGTCCTACTAGCGCTACTGTCTATGCTACACTTAATCACAACCTCTACTGTCCTACTAGAGCTACTGTCCTGCCTATGTTACACTTAATCACACCCTCTACGGTCATTCTCGCGCTACTCTCTATGCTACACTTAATCACACCCTCTACTGTCCTACTAGCGCTACTGTCTATGATACACTTAATCACACCCTCTACTGTCCTACTAGCGCTACTGTCTATGCTACACTTAATCACAACCTCTACTGTCCTACTAGCGCTACTGTCTATGCTACACTTAATCACAACCTTTACTGTCCTACTAGCTCTACTGTCTATGTTACACTTAATCACACCCTCTACTGTCCTACTAGCGGTACTGTCTATGCTACACGTAATCACATCCTCCACTGTCCTACTAGCGCTACTGTCTATGCTATTCCTAATCACACCCTTACTGTCCTACTAGCGCTACTGTCTATGCTACACTTAATCACACCCTCTACTGTCCTACTAGCGCTACTGTCTATGTTACACTTAATCACACCCTCTACTGTCCTACTAGCGCTACTGTCTATGCTACACTTAATCACACCCTCTACTGTCCTACTAGCGCTACTGTCTATGCTACACTTAATCACACCCTCTACTGTCCTACTAGGCTACTGTCCTGTATTTACACGTAATCACACCCTCTACTGTCCTACTAGCGCTACTGTCTATGCTACACTTAATCACACCCTCTACTGTCCTACTGGCACTACTGTCTATGCTACACTTAATCACATCCTTACTGTCCTACTAGCGCTACTGTCTATGCTACACTTAATCACACCCTCTACTGTCCTACTAGCGCTACTGTCTATGCTACACTTAATCACAACCTCTACTGTCCTACTAGCGCTACTGTCTATGCTACACTTAATCACAACCTCTACTGTCCTACTAGCGCTACTGTCTGTATGCTACACTTAATCACACCCTCTACTGTCCTACTAGCGCTACTGTCTATGCTACACTTAATCACAACCTCTACTGTCCTACTAGCGCTACTGTCTATGCTACACTTAATCACACCCTCTACTGTCCTACTAGCGCTACTGTCTATGTTACACTTAATCACACCCTCTACTGTCCTACTAGCGCTACTGTCTATGTTACACTTAATCACAACCTCTACTGTCCTACTAGCGCTACTGTCTATGCTACACTTAATCACAACCTCTACTGTCCTACTAGCGCTACTGTCTATGTTACACTTAATCACACCCTCTACTGTCCTACTAGCGCTACTGTCTATGCTACACTTAATCACACCCTCTACTGTCCTACTAGCGCTACTGTCTATGCTATACTTAATCACACACATACTGTCCTACTAGCGCTACTGTATATGCTACACTTAATCACACCCTCTACTGTCCTACTAGCGCTACTGTCCTGCTATGTTACACTTAATCACACCCTCTACTGTCCTACTAGCGCTACTGTCTATGCTACACTTAATCACAACCTCTACTGTCCTACTAGCGCTACTGTCTATGCTACACTTAATCACACCCTCTACTGTCCTACTGGCGCTACTGTCTATGCTACACTTAATCACACCCTCTACTGTCCTACTAGCGCTACTGTCTATGCTACACTTAATCACACCCTCTACGGTCCTACTAGCGCTACTGTCTATGCTACACTTAATCACACCCTCTACTGTCCTACTAGCGCTACTGTCTATGCTACACTTAATCACACCCTCTACTGTCCTACTAGAGCTACTGTATATGCTACACTTAATCACAACCTCTACTGTCCTACTAGAG